>CM077150.1:242914146-242977123 GCA_039583875.1 Platanthera guangdongensis | reverse complement strand
TCCACTCCTAGGCGGGGCAGGCACACTATCGGCCTAGACCTCTCATACGCCTCAACGCTAAGACACAACAACAGCGAAGCCCATGCGTACTCGTGTTGGCAACTACAGTCTTTTGTGGTTGGGTGTGATCTTAGGGATATAGTCCTCCAGACCTCGGTATAAATATCCCTCCGGTCTCCCCAAAGATCTATACTCTGCACCAGAGTCATCGTACTTCCGTCGGTGTGTCGACTGAAGTAGTATTGAGTGACCCACCGCATAATCACAAATCAGGTATAATAATACCCTCCCGAGCCTCCAGCTCGCAGGACCAACCCATCCTGATATCGACCAACAACCCGAGCCACCAGCTCATAGGACTAGCAAGCCCTATAACACTCCAACCCACACATGGGTGAGATCGCTATAATATTCCTTAATCCTATTAGACTACCCTTGTCTAACGTTCGGATTACTTAGCGATTTAAGGTTAACCTTGGACTTCCCGAGGTCTACCCTGTGAGATACTTGCAATGGTACTAGGAACTATGATGGGCTGAACCCCATCATTCCCTTTCTCAAGGCACTTAATAGAGTTATAATACCCTTAACCAAACCCACTCCCAGGGTTACTAAGTGTTTCACCTCTCCAAAGTATCAATTGCTGAAAACTGTTAAATTTTCTCAAAGTGGTCAGCAAGATAGCCTAAAGCCAAATGAATATTCTCAGAACTATCTAGTTAACACTTTGATCTTGCGGAAGCCCAAAGAGCAAGCTTAACACCACATGCAAATGGAAGAACAAGCAGATCTTATTTTCATTAACTTCTTTACAAGGCGATGTATACGTAGCGAGACATGATTTCGCTAGTAGAAAAGCTACAAACAGAAAGCTCAAAACAAGCCGGGCGGACAACAATTGAAACCGTCGAGACCGCTCAGACCGCCAAGATTGTTGAAGCCGCCCGAAACTACCGCAACACGTCGAATAGAACACGGAGTCCGCCTTAGACCGCGAGGTCGGGAGGACACACTGTTATTTGCTGGCTGCTAAGGAACTGATGAACAGAGAGCCTACCCGCCTGAGACCGGCGGACAGGTTATTGGAACTTCAACAAGATGAAGCAGAGAACCACTGACAAGCCGCAGAAGCGACCAGCTGAGACTGCAGAGACCGCACACTTCAAGTACTTAACCGAAGTCAAAGACAAACTCCTGGCTCCTTGAAAGCTAGCCGCAGCGACCTGCACACAGCAAAACATCAGCTATACTCAAACCCGCGTGGACAGAGAAATTCAGAGCAGCAATCGACCAAGCCCCACTTACTGTTCACTCAGTTACTGTAGACGTGCCAGGGGGAATCTATTTATAGGCGAGGTGAGGAGCGTGGTCACCACCATAGTGAATAGAAACACCGCCCCAAGCCCGCACGCTAACTCAACCAGTCCGCCAAGTCCGCACGGACTTGACCAGACCATACCTCCAGGGAGCCAGAAATAAAAAAGCCAGCCCGCCTCTATGCAGACTCACATGCTGCCGACCTGCCTAACACTGGCACAAAGCCAGTCTCCCAAAGCAAATAGCGCTAGACCTCCACCCAATACAGCACGCGAACACCCCTGCAACACAAGCTGCAACAGCCCGCAATACTATATCACGCGGACTCAGGAGATAGTCCGCAGAGCTTGGTAAATAACGCCACCCCGCCAATAGTCCACGACCAACAGGCAGTCTGCCTGGTCAACAGCGGACTCTGCGGACACTGGCGACACTGAGAACTTGTCATAGAAAATGATCAAGTCCAGCAGCCCACCAAGCACTGGCGCGGGCACGACGGACACAAAAGCTCCAGACCGCCAACCAATAGGACAATCCACGCCAGGATGGGTAACATCCACTACATCATGGATATCTCGGCAAGAAGCAAGGCACCGTCCACACAGATGCAGACTCCGCGGACGCCAAAGCATGGAAAAGGGCAGAGTCTGCAATCTCTACCCGCACAGCTCTCCATAACGGTCACCTGCCAGACTCCAACACCAGTCAGCGTAGTCCTCCATAGCAGAACATCGCTACACCACCTGAGCTCAGCAAAGGACACAAACGAACTCCAAGGCTAGTCCGCAACAATAGACATCGCGGACTCGCCAGTTCGTCAAGCCTCATGTGGAAGAACTCCCAAACCACTGGATAACAAGCTTATAAAACCACAAGGCCACAGATCATCACATCCTTCAGCCCGCGAACTGCAGTCCGATCAAACCACTTCGCTAGAAGCTCAACCTTTGCCATATCCTAGCTAAGCCGTATAGCAGACCACCTAGGCCGCACATCAAGCCGCACACCAGGCTAACCCGTGCTCACATCGCAACGACAATTTAATCCATATACGCAGGTCAAACTTCTCCCGAGTCCCATTTTCGTCACACAATTCACATAACTCGGTTATGTTCAAGTTGGCTCTCAGGCCTCCAAGTTGGCAAGATCACGCATCCGCCCAGTTTTCCGGGTGCACCTTTGGGTTAATCCCCAAGGCTCCCTGTTGCAATCTACCACGTAGAAAAACCCGAAAAACAAACAATCACGCGGAGTCTTCTCTAGCATTTATGCAATGCAACATCACCGATCCAGACCAACCAGTCCAGATAGGCTTCACACATCATGCCTATGTCCGTTCTCGCTTACGGACTCAAAACAACGGGGACTTTACATATCTACCCGAAGGAACTCCTCCAATTCACCGCAAACTCACGAGAGCAGGCTCCCTATGCAAAGAAGGAGAGCTTCAGATGCTCAAGAAGAGAATCATTACCCTAGCGTTCCTCTTTGGCGCCATGGAAATGTAAGCGGATGAAAAGCACTGTACTCTCTTCGCCTCCGTGGATCCGAAGCCGGCTCGTGATTTGGAGCTTCGACGCTCCTCAAATGGCCGGATCTAGCTTCTTCTTCCTCCTTTGCTCTCACCCTATCTTGACTTAGAAAGAGAACCACTCAAGTAAAAGTGAGGGTTTCTAGGGTCCAATCCCGTGTATATCAAGTACTAACAACCCCCAGCCGTCGGATCCTGAATTAAAGAAACGAACGGCCACGATCCAGATCTAAACTGCAGAATCTGGGCCGAACACGGCCTGGCACACGCCCGTGTCCAGGGCCGTGTCCCTCATTTGCCGTCAAAATCGACGCGCCTGGAACAACACACAGGCCTCCGACACACCCGTGTTATTCCTGACAAACCCGTGTTCCAACTGACATGGCCGTGTGGTCGGTCGTGTGCCCCCATCGACACAGCCCGAAAATAACCCGAGACTCACACGGGTTCTTGGACACGCTCGTGTCCTAACCCGTGTTCCCTCGAACACGCCTGGGCTCCAGGCCGTGTTCACGGTCTCGACACTTCATCGAGTGAAGTTCGTCGACAACCAGACACAGCCTTGGACACGCCCGTGTCCTAGGCCGTGTGCCTTGTCTCGACACATCGTCGAGCGAAAATGTCAACACCCGGGCCGGTTATCGACACGGGCTCGACACCCCCTGAGACACGCCCGTGTCTCAGGCCGTGTGCCCCGTCTCGACACTTCGTCGAGCGCAAAATGTCGACTTCGTGGCCAAGTCGTCGACCCTAGCCTGACACGCCCTGGGACACGCCCGTGTCCCAGGCCGTGTGCCTCCTGCCAGATTCAAACTCTGGCCCAAAACGTCTCCCATCGCTCTTTTGAGTTTCGGGGCGTTACAACTCTCCCCCTCTTAAAAGAATTTCATCCACGAAATTAAAATAGAGGAAAGACAAGTACCAAAATTAAATTGTTCCTGAGCGGAACTCCGGATACTCGTCAAACATGGTCTGCTCTCGCTCCAAGAGAGCTCCTCTCGACCGCAATTGTCCCATCGGACCTTGACCATCCTGATCTCTTTATTGCGTAGCCGCTTGACTTCCGAATCCTCAATCCGCACGGGCTTAACTTTTGTCATCAACCCACTAACAATCGGCACTTGATCGACCGCGATTACTTGCGTAGGCTCTTGCACCGCCTTTCATAGCACCGAAATATGGAATACATCTTGTACACCACTAAGCTCCACCGAAAGCTTCAACCGATAGGCTGTTTCACCAACCCGCTCCAGAACTTCAAACGGCCAAAGGTACCTCAGGCTTAGATTTTTCAATCGCCACACCCGCGAGACACCCTTCAATGGCTTGATCTTTAAGTACATCCAGTCGCCCACAGCAAACTCCACGTTCCTGTGCTTGGCATTATAATATTTCGCTTGCCGATCCTGAGCGATAAGAAACCTCTCCCGAATGGCTCGCACCAACGAAGTAGCATCCTCCACTTCTAAGCGCTTATACAACTTTGACTCGCCCGTGTCTAGCCAAGACAACGACGTGTGACATCTTCCGCCATATAGGGCCTCGAAGGGCGCCATTTGAATACTTGCCTGGTAGCTATTGTTCTACGCAAACTCCACCAAATAAAGATGGTCTTCAAATTACTTTCCAAAGTCCAAGATACACATGCGGAGCATGTCTTCCATAGTTCTATTGACCCTCTCGGTCTGCCCATCTGTTTACGGATGGAAGGCTGTGCTGAATTTCAACTTTGTTCCCAACATTTGCTGCACTAGCCTCCAATCATTGGACGTGAACCGCCCATCTCGGTCACTCACGATGCTGCGGGGCACACCGTGAAGCCGTACAATATTATCCACATAACGTTTTGCTAACTTTTCCCCCAGATCATCCTTCCTATGCGAAATAAAATGCGACACCTTCGTTAGCCGATCTACGACCACCCAGATGGCGTCGTTCCCCTTTTTGCGACCTTGGTAAACCGTGCACAAAGTCCATAGAGATGTCGAATTTCCACTCCGGAATAGGCAAGGACTTCAGAAGTCCTCCTGGCTTTTGGCACTCCGCCTTCACCGAGGCACACGTTTGGCACTTTGCCACGTACAGCGCCACATCATTCTTCTAACCCGGCCACCAAAATAGTTTCTTTACATCGCGGTACATCTTCGTGCTTCCCGGGTGAATCGAGTACTTGGTATGGTGTGCCTCGTAAATAATTCCACCCGCAAATTGCTCACACTTAGGACGCACAGCCAACCGTCTTTCCAAAGCAATCCGTCCTCCACAATGAATTGGGAATTTGACCCACCCAGAGCCTCTACCATGAACTGCTTCATATGGTCATCCAAATCCAAATCCTGCCGAATCCGATTAGCCAGGTCATATTGGACTCCGGTCCAATTCAGTACTGCTTCAGCACTTGATTGCTTATTTATACAAACAATCTCCAACGCCTCCAACTCCCGAACCAACCGCTCATCATGCACCGATAGCGAATTGTCTTGAGCTGGGGCCCGGTGACTCAACGCGTCCGCAACTGCATTACCTTTACAAGGCACGTAGTGGATCTTGAAAGTATAGTCCCCCAGGTACTCCATCCATCTATGCTGCCGCATATTCTGATCTTTCTGATCAACCAAATACTTCAGGCTCTTGTGATCGGTGTAGATATCAATCTTCACACCGTACAAAGAGTGTCTCCATAGCTTTAAGGCAAAGATCACGGCCGCAAATTCCAAGTCATGGACCGGATAATTCCTCTCGTGCACTTTTAGCTGTCTCGATCCATAAGCTATTATAGTTCCGTGTTGCAGTAGCACGCAACCCAAAGCGCTGCCCGAAGCATCGTTATAAATCTCATAGCCTTCGGTCCCACTCGGCAAACTCAGTACAGGCGCCGTGGTCAACCGACATTTCAACTCCTCAAAAGCTCGCGCGCACTCCGGCGTCCAAATGAACTTCTACTCCTTCCTCGTCAAAGTAGTGAGAGGTAACGCTATCCCAGAGCAGTTCTCTACGAAGCGCCTATAATAGCCGGCAAGCCCTAGAAAGTTCCGGACTTCCGCTACCGTAGAAAGCTCAGGCCACTTCCGTATCGCAACAATCCTCGCCGGATCCACCGCAATACCTTCCCCACTCACTATATGACCGAGGAATGCCATGGAGGACAACCAAAACTCGCACTTCGAGAACTTGGCGTACAGCTGATTCCTCCTTAGCGTCTCCAAAACCAAATGAAGATGCTTGAAGTGATCTTCCTCACTCTGCGAGTACACCAAAATATCGTCGATCAAGACGATCACAAAATGGTCCAAGTACTCCCTGAAGTTCCTGTTCATCAAATCCATGAACACTAACGGCGCATTGGCCAGCCCAAACGGCATGACTGTAAACTCATATTGCCCGTATCTCGTACTGAACGTTGCCTTCTGGATATCACTCTCCCTTATTCGCAGTTTATAGTACCCGGACTTGAGATCCAGCTTTGAGTACACCGTCAACCCGACCAACTGATCAAAAAGATCATCGATCCGTGGGATCGGGTACTTGTTCTTTTCCGTCAACTTGTTGAGCTCCCGATAATCAATACATAACCTCAAGCTTCCGTCCTTCTTCTTAACAAAGAGGACCGGCACGCTCCAAGGCGAAGAACTCGGGCGCACATACCCTTGCTCCAACAACTCTTGCAGTTGAACCTTCAGCTCCGCCATTTATTTAGGCGCAAGCTGATATGGAGAGCGTGACACAGGCTTTGCACCTCGTACGAGCTCTATCGTAAAATCTATCTCCCGTTGAGGCGGGGATCCAGGGAGATCTCTAGGGAACACATCAGGGTATTCCGATACCACTGAAATACTATCCATCGCGGGCTTCGGCTGTGTAACCTCCACTAGTGTAAAGAACAGCTCTGCACCAGCACGAACCGCCTTCACCACCTGAAGAGCAGACACCAACATCTTGCTCGACCTCTTCGAGCCCGTAAAGGTCGTCTCACGACATGCTCCCAGCTTGACTTCCTTGCTACCACAATCTACATAGGCTTACTGCTCCGAGAGCCAGTCCATGCCAAATATAACGTCGAACTCCACCAATGGAAGTAACGATGCTTACAGATCGAACTCCTGATTCCCAATCAAAACATAAGAGCAACAATTCTACCCGCGCACAATGAGCACCATTGGACTATAACGCATCCAATTCGTCTCTTACCATCGAAGGAGGTACTCCGACGCACAATATAATTCCTAATAAAGGAATGCGAAGCTCCCTAAACGAACGGTGCTCTCGCCAGATAAAGTAAAGTCGCAACAAAGCTTAGCACAAGTAGTTCTAAGCTAACATGCATAAGGGCAACAAGTATTTAAGGCAAAACTATCTTTAAACAACACCTGTCTTCACGACGGCGTGCTTCCTCCAGGGCTTTAGGCACTCACGGGCATAATGCCCCGGCTCCCCATAGTTGAAGCAAGCGCCCGGGGTTTGCCTTGTAGTTGCCCCCGAAGCACCGAAAGGAGGGACTAGACCCAAAGTCCTAGCCTTCTTATACCACCTTTGATATCCAGACTTTGAGGTGTTCGACACTTTTAATGCCATCTCCTTTGCACTAAAGTCCTCGACTGCTCCTGTCATAGCTTTCTTGGCCTTCTAAGCACCTTTCCAACAGTCTCGGGCAAAGTGCCCTTTCTTTCCACAAGTGTGACAAGTGTAATTAGCTTTCCTAGTCCATGTCATAGCCCCTTTCTCCAACATTCTGCCGGATGCAGCTCTTATGGGGCTTGTATAGTTCGATACCATGGTCACTGGCATAGGGAGAATCTTCCTCAAATCTGCCTCCAAAGATCTAGCTGATTCCACCAAGGCTCGGAATCCCAATAACTTTGGTCCTAGCAGTAGAACTCGTAACTCGGCACGCAGACCATTATAAAATCTATCAACTGTAGCTTGCTCATTATCCAACTCGAAGCATGGGTAGCGGCTTATCATAAGAAATGCTTGCAAATATTCCTCAACTGTGTGCGCTCCCTGCACTAAATGCATATTCAGCTGCTGCCCCAATGGTCTACCAAAGGTCATCTGCTCCATCACGCCAACCGGCGTTGAAGCCACAACAGGGGCGTAGGGTTGTACATTTCTTCCAAGCTGTGTGCCCGTCACGACGAACACTGCTTCAACGATCCTTCTAACAGTTTCATACGAAGGAGGAGTCTCAAACACCTCACCGGGTGCACTATGCTCCTCAGAAACCGGACATTCTGGCGGTCCAGCACTGCTTCCGGTCACCTATAGTGGTACAAAATACCGTTAAGCAACCAAATAAAATTGCAAACAGTAATTATAGGAACACGCAGGTTCCCCAAACACGTGTACTTTCATTCCTAAGTGGACATTCATGGGTTCTTTTGTTGTTATAACGATGACGCACACACATGTGCTCACTACCCATTAAAAAGAATTCGTCCACGAATTCATTTTAAGTCTGACCGAAACCAGTAGTCTGATACCAAATTGTAACACCCCATATCCATCACATAGAATATAGCAGTACGTCCGGCCGGGGCCCAAATCCATATACCACAGACAGACCGGGTGGTTACTCAATGAAAACCATCCAACTAATCCAACGTCCTACACAGAGCATTCTAGCGGAAGCAATTTTATAAGTTGTAATAAAGAACCCAACACTAAAGCATGAATGTCCACTAAATAGCAAATAGGAATGTAGTACATAGACAAGTACAAGCCTTAAGGCCTTACAAAATGGTTTACTTAAAATTACATGTTTTACAAACCACGGCACACATGCCGGTCATACATGAATAAAAGCAGTAAACACTCCAATTAGGCCTTTGAGGGCCGGCTTTGCAATTTGGGCTTTAGCCCGCTATTGACTGCTTGGTCCAGCAGCACCTGCAAGCAACAAACCACCGCACAGTGGCAAACAAAAGAAACGGTCAGCAATGCTGACCAAATTATAATGATCCCACCCCCAACTCGTGGCAGCGATTCTCCTTCCCTGCATTTTATTAGCATAAGCAAGCAATATAACAATATTCATTTCATCACAGGCGTAGGCTCACACGGGCACACACCCCGTGCACTCAGGGCACATTCTCGGTGAACCAGCCAATGTCACGTCAATTTAAGCCATAGACATTCTGGACTCACTACCACCACTTTGACGGCCAAACATATGAGCAATTTGTCTTCCCGGCATGGGTCACGACAATTTAATCCATAGACCGCCGAAGACCCTCATCTATGCCAACGACTCTAACTGAACGACATAGAAATGGGTACGGTTCCATCTAACCCGTGCTCACATCGCAACGACAATTTAATCCATAGACGCAGGTCAAACTTCTCCCGAGTCCCATTTTCGTCCCACAATTCACATAACTCGGTTATGTTCAAGTTGGCTCTCAGGCCTCCAAGTTGGAAAGATCACGCATCCGCCTAGTTTTCCGGGTGCACCTTTGGGTTAATCCCCAAGGCTCCCTGTTGCAATCTACCACGTAGAAAAACCCGAAAAACAAACAATCGCGCGCAGTCTTCTCCGGCATTTATGCAATGCAACATCACCGATCCAGACCAACATGTCCAGATAGGCTTCACACATCATGTCTATGTCCGTTCTCGCTTACGGACTCTAAACAATGGGTACTTTACATATCTACCGAAAGAACGCCTCCAACTCACCGCAAACCCGCGAGAGCGGGCTCCCTATGCAAAGAAGGAGAGCTTCACATGCTCAAGAAGAGAATCGTTACCCTAGAGTTCCTCTTTGGCGCCATGGAAATGTAAGCAGATGAAAAGCACCGCACTCTCTTCGCCTCTGTGGATCCGAAGTCGGCTCACAATTTGGAGCCTCGAAGCTACTCCAATGGCCGGATCTAGCTTCTCCTTCCTCCTTTGCTCTCACCTCTCTCTTGACTTAGAAAGAGAACCACTCAAGTAAAAGTGAGGGTTTCTAGGGTCCAATCCTGTGTATATCCAAGTACTAACAGCCCCCATCCATCGGATCCTGAATTAAAGAAACGAACGGCCATGATCCAGATCTAAACTACAGAATCTAGGCCGAACACGGCCTGGCACACGCCCGTGTCCAGGGCCGTGTCCCTCATTCACCGTCAAAATCGACGCGCCTGGAACAACACACGGGCATCCGACACGCCCATGTTCTACCTGACACGCCCGTGTTCCAACTGACACGGCCGTGTGCCCCCATAGACACAGCCCGAAAACAACCCGAGACTCACACGGGTTCTTGGACACGCATGTGTCCTAACCTGTGTCCCCTCGAACACGCCTGGGCTCCAGTCCGTCTTCACGGTCTCGACACTTCGTCGAGCGAAGTTCGTCGACCACCAGACACGGCCTTGGACACGCCCGTTGTCACAACCCGCATTTCCTCAACGAGTATATCGTATCAGAGCAAGAGGACCTACGGTTATGATGCCACGTCGTGCAGGGGATAAGTGCACACGCTCAGGCAATTCTTAACGCTTACTTTATGAGTTGAAATTCAAACAGTGAAATGTAAGAAAACCTTTAGATTGAATGACCGTATCCCTCGGCCTTAGGTAAGAAAACTGATTTGTACGCTGCGGAAATACTTTGTTTATTTATGATGAGCTCCTATATGCAGTCTATAGTGATACTACTATAAGAAATCCTCTTTGTTTACATCATTTAGAAATATGTCTTAGTTGATCAAAACATGTATGCATGATATACAATAATAGGTTTTGTGTAGCTTAAAATACCTAATGCAACCTAGCATAAACCCTTCCCAAAAGCAAGTGGACGTCATTCCATCTAAATGAGTCATATTAGCAGTCTAGTAGTCATATAGCACAAGTAAAGCAAACTACCAATGGGCGCCAACAAGCTGACACGAACCCATTGGGGCTCATGTATGTCTGTACAACAAAAAGAAGAACTACCTCGCTATGTAAGCTCGGCTAGCTCCCAGGAAACGCCACCAACCAACCTAGCCGCTCAACCGGCTACAACCTGCACCTGAGGCATTCAAGAAAGAATACCTCAGCAATCAACCAAACTATACAAAAGAGAGCATGAATTTCATAATCCATAAAGAAGGGGCTTACCGACCCCGTAGCAATGTTTAAGTCAAAAGAGTGCATAAAACAAGTGCGTACAATGTCATTCCAAAGGGTCAACCGCACCACGTGCGTACAAGTTTATCAAGTCCTGCTCAAACCGTAGGAGAAAAAGGCAAAACACATATCCATTCCATCATTCAAAGGACAAGAAACTACGATACTATTGAAGCATATGCAGCGGTTAAGTTTAATTTCGCAAGGGTCTTATCGGTGGCGGCCCTAAAGTGGAACGCACCAAACAAAACCAGCCCAAATCGGGCTAAAGTGGTCTCTCTAACCACAAAAACAAAACTCGGTGGCCACAGGCTGAAACCACACCACCCCTTGCAAAATTCTCACACAAACGCTCCTGCCATGGTTCACAAATTCGTCTCGCAAAACGCCCCATATCCCAAGGTAACACGTTTCCTTTCATCGTCCTCACACATGACGACCAATTGCCAACGTAGCGTTTGACGAACTTCATCACATAAAAAGGGTCACATGCTTTATACCAAAGAAGAATCACATGATAGGATTTGATTAACTTAAGTACATAAATCACATGTTTAGAACCATATGCTATGATCAAGGAAAAATCACATAAATGAGAAAGGCGAATATGCTACATGAACATGAATCAAGAGAACTACATGAATTAGCCTAGCATAGAATTGAGAACCAACAAAACTAAACATAGGAGAGCAAAGTCAGCATAGGGAATTAGCATAAGGAATGAGCTACATAAACAAACAAGAGGATTGATCATCATTTGAATCAAGAAGAACAAACTAAGCATAGGGGAATTGAAAGAGCAATAATAAGGCTAATAAGGAAGAATTTAACACAAGATCTAAAGCTAGGGAAAATGGAAAATTGAATCAAGAACGAAGATTGGCAAGGGTGGAGAACACCGCTTGCCTGAACCGAGACGATGCCGCGACGGCTGCTCTCCTCTTTCCTTGCCTTGCTTGCTCCCTTGCTCTCTAGCTTTCTCTTTGGGAATGAAGAAGAAGATGAAGAGAAGATGAAAATGAGAAACCCAATGCTCTGTTTCGGACT
Organism: Platanthera guangdongensis; assembly: GCA_039583875.1. Lineage (NCBI taxonomy): Eukaryota > Viridiplantae > Streptophyta > Magnoliopsida > Asparagales > Orchidaceae > Platanthera > Platanthera guangdongensis. The sequence continues at coordinate 242,965,132 of CM077150.1, read as the reverse complement.
TATTTCCTCCAGAACAGAGCTGAACCGTTCGATGCAGAATCAAGGAAATGAACGGCACAAAAAAAACTGGAAAAACTCGATTTTCGGGCCGGTCACGCCCTGTGTCACGCCCGTGACACAGGGCGTGTACCTTAAGCGGCGCCGAAAGGCGGCAAATTCCAGTTTATCCACACGGTACACGGCCGGGTACACGCCCGTGACGGGTCGGTCACGCCCGTGACCTAGGGCGTGTAGCCCGTGTCTCGACACCTCGTCGACAGAAAGTGTCGACACTCGACCCAGCTTGACACGCCCTGTGACACGCCCGTGTCACAGGCCGTGTCCCCTCTCTCGACACTCAACACTCGATACTCGACGCTCGATACTCGACGCTCGATACTCGACACTCGACGAAGCGGGACACGGCCCGTGACACGCCCGTGTCACGGGGCGTGTACCCCATTCATCGAGCTCAACTCGACGCAAGAAAAAATCGTCGAGTCAAGGAGGTCACGCCCAGGTCACGGCCTGGGTCACGCCCGTGTCAGGGGGCGTGTCTCGCACAAAAACGACCATTTTTCCCTTTTGTGAAAAATGTTTCTGTGACGTCCTAGACCATTTTTGCCTTAAGCACTTTTTACCCTTTTTTTTGCTTCCTGAACCAGCAACCTATTTTGAGCAACATTACCCGGGCGCGAAAACAAATATGCAAGCATTCCCTAAGAGGCCTCACCGAGTCCCTCATTTGGACTCCGGTTTGCTGGGGAATCGTGCAACTCGGCAACCAAAACAGCCACTCGCAAGCCCGCGGGAAAAACCATGCTCAAACGACAGGCAAAGCCAACGTAACGCCCATCATGCGTACGTAATCAAAAATCCGGGGCGTTACAATCACTCCCCCTAACAAAACGTTTCGCCTCGAAACTTTTCACAAGAGCAACTATAGAAGCAAACCAAAACATGAATGCAACCGAACACCAAGTCACATACCAGCTTATTTACGGGAACAAATGAGGATGAGCCGCCCTCATTGTTGACTCGAGTTCCCACGTTGCGCTTTCCACATCCTGATTTTTCCATAGCACCTTTACCATAGGAATCTTCTTTTTCCGCAACACGCGATCTTGGGAGTCCAATATCCGGATGGGCATCTCGTCATATGAAAGGTTGGACGCTAATTGCGGCACAACGTCCAACACTTGCTTGTCATTCCGCATACACTTGCGAAGTTGGCTAATGAAAGTCCACCTAGTGTCAACTATGTGCACCTATGGGGGGGGGGGGGGAATAGGTGACGTGTAGCGCTTTTGCGGAATTTACGAATGTACCTGCACAATAAAAATAAAAAGCACAGCACACAGAATACACAGGCAATTTATAGTGGTTCCCCGACTTGGGTACATCCACTTTCCCCCTTCGACCTATCTCCCAACAAGGGACGACTCGGTCTCTTCTCCAACAGGATTGAAATCCAATCCCTGCACTATCGGAAGGAACCCTTCCACACGTGAGAGTCAACACTCCCACAAAACGGGTTGCACCCAACCCTTACAACACGAAACAAAAGTTCCTTTACAACAAAAGTAAATATAGAATGTACACGAGATACAAACTTCGTTTGGAGACTACGGTGTTCCTCTTCGTTCGACGACGTGTTCGTGAAGTCAACGAAGAGTCTACAACCTTGGTCTCTCTTAGAGAGGATCTCCCCGGAACCGGCGGCTGCAATCCAAGCGGCGGCTTGGTTCGGGATCGGCGACAACGAAGGTGCGCGGCAGCAGTACTTTGAGATCCAAACTTCGTAGCGAAGCTAGCTAGGTCTACCAACGGTCACTCGAGGATCGGTCGTCTCGATCGATTCGGATGGGGAACACTTTCCCGATCTACAAATCGTGAGACAAGAGATCTCTAGATAGACGCGTGAGACTCTAAGCTTGGCTAAGCTTCTGTCGCCGGAGATCGGGAAGAAACGCGATCAACGGCGGCGACCACTTGACGCGAGCGGCGGCGGCGGAGCGGAGCGGTTTCGCGATTTTAGGGTTTGCTCGCTCGGCTTCTTTCTCTGTTCTGCGCTTTACTGTTCAAAATACCCGAATATATATACTGTAGATAACTCCAATATGACCGTTTGTGGGACCCACAATAGAAATCCCTAAAATCCCGGTCCAGAAAATTGACAGCTGCAGAATCCGGTTCAGGAACATCCAGAAAAACGCCCAAGTCAAAATCAGTGAGAATCTAAAGTGATGCTCGCCGATTCGTCGAGAATCAAAGGTGATTCTCGACGATTCGGCGAGAATCATGATTGATTCTCGTCGAATTTGCCTTGGTTGCACGCACTGCTTTAGGCCAGGTCGAGACGGCGAGAATCAACCAGTGATTCTCGACGATTCGACGAGAATCACTAGTGATTCTCGCCGAATCGGCGAGAATCACTTGGTGATTCTCGTCGATTCTTACTTAGAAGCAGAGGTGCTCGCTTAGAAGTGGCTGGGTTGAGTTCGGCGAGAATCAACTTCTGATTCTCGACGAATCGGCGAGAATCCCAAGTGATTCTCGCCGAATCGGCGAGAATCACTCGGTGATTCTCGTCGATTTAACCTTAGACGAATTTTTCGTCTTTCCACCAATGAGGTGCTCCTTGACCCATCCTTGCTCCTTGTCTGCTCCTGCATATTTACAGCCCTGTGCTTGAAAATAAGTGCACTCCAATAGAGAGAATACACGTAGGACAACACACTGATCTGCTCAACGAGGGATTACGTCGTGCAGACCCGTGTATATTGACCTACTGCACCCTGACATTGGTGTGCACTTAGCGTGGAGGAGCTGCAAGTACAACTTAAGATATTTCATCAAATACATTGTGAATTCATCTTAGCTTGACAGGTGGCTTCCTCAAATCCAGGTAATTGTGGATACAATACCCAACAATCTCCCCCTATTTGACGAAGCCAAAACCCTACTAGCTAAGATGAATAACACCTATCAAATAATAAACATAGCATTCAGAAATTTAACATGCAGCACAAGAGAGTATGAGCAAACAGATCAGGACTTGAGTCATTCACAAATTCTAATATATATACCAATATAAATATATACACATATAATCTCAGAATTGTTTATATGATAACAATAATCATTAAATGTTCTTAAGACAAAGTGACAAGCTATAAGTTTTTGACTATTTTTCCTTAGCTAAGTCACCCTTAGGATTTTGAGCGAAGTACTTCTTGCTTTGCCTCTCCATGTATTCTTTGGGCTTCGGGTAATACCTAGGAGGAGGGACTTTATCTGCATCCTTGTTGTTTCTGAAAAAGTTGTTGCGTTTCGCTTCAAACGTTTTGTGCGTTTCCCACTCATACTGGCTATATACTTCGTTTCGATTGATCTCTCCTCTTTCTTGCAGTCAGAAGGTGTCTAAGATGATGTTCCTTGAAACTGGACTCCACCTTTCATTTCGTACATCCTCCTCACTCAGTCTGATTCTCTTCTCAGCTAGAGTCTCCTTGGAGGTCCCTTCCTAAACTTTTCTCTTTCCCCTGGCTTTTGCTAAGGCCTCTTGGTCAAACATGCTCCTCAGTTTAGCTTTGGAGAGAGCCCTAGCATCAGCGTCATTTGTGGAACATCTGCAGCACTTGTACTTAAGTCCTCAGCAGCACACACTCCCTCAGCGGCCGTAGATGTCTCAGGAACATGAATACCTGCAGGATTGTCAGGCAGAACGACGCCTAACGTACCTAACGCCTGTTGGAGCATCCACCAGCAGCTCTCATAGACATATTTGCCGTCCTAGACCATTTTTTCCCTTTTGTGAAAAATGTTTCTGTGACGTCCTAGACCATTTTTGCCTTAAGCACTTTTTACCCTTTGTTTTTGCTTCCTGAACCAGCAACCTATTTTGAGCAACATTACCCGGGCGCGAAAACAAATATGCAAGCATTCCCTAAGAGGCCTCACCGAGTCCCTCATTTGGACTCCAGTTTGCTGGGGAATCGTGCAACTCGGCAACCAAAACAGCCACTCGCAAGCCCGCGGGAAAAACCATGCTCAAACGACAGGCAAAGCCAACGTAACGCCCATCATGCGTACGTAATCAAAAATCCGGGGCGTTACACCCGTATCCTAGGCCGTGTGCCTTGTCTCGACACATCATCGAGCGAAAATGTCGACACCCCAGGCCGGTTGTCGATACGGGCTCGACACGCCCTGAGACACGCCCGTGTCTCAGGCCGTGTTCCCCGTCTCGACACTTCGTCGAGCGCAAAATGTCGACTTCGTGTCCAAGTCGTCGACCCCATCCCGACACGCCCTGGGACACGCCCATGTCCTAGGTCGTGTGCCTCCTGCCAGATTCCAACTCTGGCCCAAACGTCTCCTGTCGCTCTTTTGAGTTTCGGGGCGTTACATCTTGCTCATCCAGAGGACCTGCAAAGAAGCAGGAGACAAAGCTTACTGCATTCCCATCACAGTACTGAGTAGGTGGCTTCACAACCCTCTTTGATCTCCGAAGAGGTTGTTCCTTGCTCACAACCTCTGTTGCTTCTTCAAGCTCAACGCCACCTTCAGGCAAGCTTTGAGCAATGCTCCCCCTGCTTCCTGAGCCAGAAGCCTCAGCACCAAAACTTGAAGCAACGGGAGCTGGTGGTGAGATAGTAAGTTCCTCTTCCAAGCCTTCAGCAGCCACCTTCTATTCTTCATCAACCTTACTTCTAGTTAGCTCAACCGATCCACCTCCATACGACATTAGTTCATCAAAGTCTACATCTCTTGACACAACAAACTTCTTTGTCGCAGGATCCATGCATTTCCATCCCTTCTTCCGCTCATCGTAGCCAACAAAGACAAGCTTCCTTGCCTTTGCATCCAGCTTAGTCCTTGAAGCATCTGAGACATGCACATAGCAAGTTGATCTGAACACCCGAAGGTGTTCCACACTAGGCTTCTCCTTCAGCAACATTTCAAAGGGAGTCTTCATGTTGATCAGGCTAAGCGGCATCCGATTGATAACGTAAGAAGCACAAGACATCCCCTCTGCCCAGAAGGACCTAGGAATGTCTTTTGCATGAAGCCAGCATTTGCAAGTCTCCATCAGATGACGGATCTTCCGCACCGCTACTCCGTTTTGTTGTGGAGTATGAGCACAAGTGAGCTCTCGTTGGATCCCATGCTTCCTGCAAAAATTAGAAAACTCGGAGGAGACAAACTCACCACCGTTGTCTGTTCTAAGCTTCTTAATCCGCAAGCCAAGCCGGCCCTCCACCAACTCCTTGAACTCCACAAACAATCGGAAGGCTTCAGACTTCTCCTCCAAGAAATATACCCAAGTGTATCTTAAGTAGTCATCAATCAGCACAAGCATGTATCTGCTTCCACCAAGGCTTGCAGTGACAGTTGGTCCCAACAAGTATCCATGGATGCACTCCAATGGTCTCTTTCTTCTCGTTTGTGACTTATCAAATGGAAGGCGATGAGCCTTACCGTACTGACATCCCGCGCGAACGTGACAGTCACCATAGGAAGATAGCTTTGACAAGCCTCTTACAAGGCTTCTGTTTACCATAGCTTTCAACTTCTCCATTCCTACATGCCCCAGCCTTTCATGCCATATAACCGCTCTATCGTTTGCTCTCATCCGATCAACATAAGAGTTAGTTGCAAGAACAAACAAGTTCTTAACTCTTCTCCCAACATGAGCAACATCAGCCTTAACCGCGGATACGTTGTGAAGGAACTTCACTTCTTTTGGACCAAACAGAACGTGATAACCCACGTCGACCGTGTTGGTCACAGAGAAGAGGTTCTTCTTCATGCCCGGTATATGATACACACTCCTTAATGTGAGTGGCCCCTTATCACTACCCAAAGACACAACCCCCTCCTTTTCTACTACATAAACAGTGTTATCAGCAGTTATAATAGCTTCATTACCTTAGTAAGCTTGTAAGGAGAACTTCGACTTATCTCCGGTGAGGTGATGACAACACCCGGAGTCCACGATCCATTCATCGTTGAAGTCCATAGCAGACAAGGCACGGACACAAGTGCCCGTCATGAAGGCTCCGCCCCATCCAACTTCCTCACTCTTAGAGCAAGCTTCCTCCTTTCCTGCAGCATGCCCAGCTGCAGCTTGACCTTAAAGTCCCGCTTGAAGTGTCCTTGCTGATGACACCTATAGCACTTCAAGTTCTTCTTCCAGTCCTTCTTAGGAGCAGTTCTCCTCTCTGCCTGATAAGAAGTTGAAGGCTCATTCTCAACAATGACTTGCTTCTTCTCCACTTCCCATCTCTTATTCTGCTTGCTCGTAAAGAGTGCTCCAATGATCTCCTTAGAAATAGTAACACTAGCCATCTGTCTGGCCAAGCTTACCTGCGAAGCAAGCAGGTTCTCAAGCTACAGCAGAGATGGCTGAGTGGCCCAGCCTTGAACTGATGTAACATAGGCAACATACTCCTTCCGTAAGCCGCGGATTATGTGCCTTTTCAACTTAGCCTCCGAGATAGGCTCATCAGGATCAAGCGCTAACAGCTCAGCACACAAGCTCTTCATATTCAGGAAGAATTTCGAGATGGTTAGGTCTCCTTGAGTTGCCCTTGCCAACTCATTCTCCAAGAACTGGAGCCTCGCCACGTTCTTCCGACTGAATAACTCATTAATAGTTGTCCAAATGTCAGTAGCTGACTCACATCCAATGATGTGATCAAATAGCTCTGGTGAAACAGATCTCTTGAGAACAAACTCTGCCTTAGCATTTTTTTCCTCCAGAGTCTCACCTGCTCAGCAGTTCCAAAGGCAGCAGTCACTTCCTGTCTGTCGTCACCACCGACAACCTCCCATAGCTCCTCGCCAAGAAGAAAACTCTTCATACACGACTTCCACTTCTTGAAGTTAGTCGTGGTCAAGAGTTCAATACCAAGACCCCTTGCATAGCTCCCTTCCATTGCAACAACCTTTGGATAAGATTATCAGAAGCACAGAGCAACAATAGAGCAACAACACTAGTTGACTACCGCTCAAGTTGATCACCGCTCAAGCAACTGAACCTGCCTATAATACAATGTTAAATTTTCTCAAAGTGGTCAACAAGATAGTCTAAAGCCAAATGAATATTCTCAGAACTATCCAGTTAACACTTTGATCTTGCGGAAGCCCAAAGAGCAAGCTTAACACCACATGTAAATGTAAGAACAGGCAGATCTTATTTTCATTAACTTCTTTATAAGGCGAGGTATAAGTAGCGAGACATGATTTCTCTAGTACAAAATCTACAAATAGAAAGCTCAAAACAAGTCGGGCGGACAGTAAATGAAACCACCGAGACCGCTCAGACCGCCAAGATTGCTGAAGCCGCCCGAACTGCTGCAACACGCCGAATAGAACACGGAGTCTGCCTTAGACCGTGAGGTTGGTCGGACACACCATTATCCGCTGCCTACTGAGGAACTGATGAACAGACCGCCTACCAGCCTGAGACCGACGGACAGGTTATTCGAACATGAACAAGCTAAAGCAGAGAACCACTGACAAACCGCGGAAGCGACCAGCTAAGACCGCAGGGACCACACACTTTCAAGTACTTGACTGAAGTCAAAGCCAAACTCCTGGCTCCTTGAAGCTAGCCGCGCAACCTGCACACAGCAAAACGTCAGCTCTGCTCAACCTGCGCAGACAAAGAAATTCAGACCGCAGCAATCGACCAAGCCCCACTTACTTTTCACTCAGTTACTGTAGACGTGTCGGGGGGGATCTATTTATAGGCGAGGTGAGGAGTGTGGTCACCACCCTAGGGAATAGAATCACCGCCCCAGCCTGCGCGCTAACTCAACCCAGTCCACCATGTCCGCATGGACTTGACCAGACCATACCTCCAGAAGCCAGAACAAAAAAGCCAGTCCGCCTCTATGCGGACTCACATGCTGCCGACCTTCCTAATACTGGCACAAAGCCAGTCTGCCCAAAGCAAACAGCTCTAGACCGCCACCCAATATAGCACGCGGACACCCCCGCAACACAAGCTATAACAGCCCGCAATACCATGTCACGCGGACTCAGGAGATAGTCCGCAAAGCTCGGTAAACAACGCCACCCCGCCAAGAGTCCACGACCAATAGGCAATCCGCCTAGTCAACAATGGACTCTGCGGACACTGCGGACACTGAGAACTTGTCATAGCAAATGACCAAGTCCAGCAGCCCACCAAGCACTCGCGCGAGCATGGCGGACACAAAAGCTCCAGACCTCCAAGCAACAGGACAATCTGCCCTAGGATGGGTAACATCCACTACATCATGGATAGCTCGGCAAGAAGCAAGGCACTGTCCACACAGATGCGGAATCCGTGGACGCCAAAGCACGAAAAAGGGCATAGTACGCAAGCTCTACCCGCAAAGCTCTCCACAATGGTCACCTACCGGACTCCAACACCAGTCCGCGCAGTCCTCCACAGTAGAACACCGTTGCACCACCTGAGCTCAGCAAAGGCCACAGCCGAACTCTAAGGCCAGTCCGCAACAGCAGACACCGCGGACTCGCTAGTTCGTCAAGCCTCCTGTGGAAGAACTCCCAAACCGCTGGATAACAAGCTCGCAAAACCACAAGGCCGCAGATCATTAGATCCTTCAGCCTGCGAACTACAGTCTGCTCAGACCGCTTCGCTAGAAGCTCAACCTTGGCCATAGCCTAGCCAAGTCGCATAGCAGACCGCCTAGGCCACACATCAAGCCGCACACCAGGCAGCACAAGCCGCTCCTCAAGAACAGCCAAGCCACCAAGACAGCCAGTCACTAGGCTGCACCAGGAGTCCGCCCATGCTGCGGACACAGTCCTCACAGGCCGCTTAGACTGCCCGGCCTGTCGAACACCCACTTCCAATTCACAAATTTCAACAAAAACACTAATTTTCCAAAATTGTTAAATGCAAACCATATGATCTTGTATATGTGTACAAATAGGAATCCTTCAAACACTTGACCCAAAGACCTAAGATTATTTCCTGAGATCTATCATGACATCTTAGACCTAATGTTAGAGATTTATAATTTTCTTAAGATAATCAGCAATTATTATAATTTTCTCAAATTATTGATACATGTGATTTTGAACATGAAGTGTCACTTTCTATTATCTAACCAACAAGATAAAATTATCCTAACATCATCTTGAGTAATAATAGCTTTGGACCAAATTTCACATCATTCCAATAATATTTAATATTTGATTTCTAATTACCAAAAATCTGATCTACTAGGTCATGTTACACATGAAGTACTATATACATTCATCAAATAATTCCAAAACATTACAAGAGCTTAAAAATGGTAAATAATTATTAATTCCAAAAATTTATAATTTTATAACTCAATTTGACCACAATTAACTCAATAATATAGAATGGGCAAAAATGGTAATTATAACTATAAACCTAAGATTCTTACTTTCAAAAATTCCAATTAATTTATCTAGTGTTTATCATACGAAATAATTGCTATTGGCAAGGATTCAGAATTTTTGCAACTATTTTAGTCACCCTAATTTCACTAATACACTTGCATAACAAAAATACAAATTAATTCATTTGTTAAGATAATCAAATCCAAATGTTTTAAAACTTGATGAGAAGGTGTACATTTACTAAATAATTGCATGTATAAAATTTCACTGGATTTCACCAAACCAATCTTGCTAAATTCACAAGATACACTTTTTTTGGCTAAATGCACGCCTCATCACATGCAACATGACAACTTGCAAGCGGGATTCGCCAACCTTCATGGGTTTAAAGTACCTGAAATTTTTAGCAGGACCTTATACCTCCCTAATAAACCTCTCACCAAAATTTTGGATTAAAATAATTATTTTTTACAAAAATATTTTAGTTTTATGACAAATCACATTTTTATTAAAACTACAAAAAACTTTTATCCAAAAATTCTCATTTTTGGACTGTAGATGTATCTAGGGTATATTCTGGCATGACCCAAATTGCAAGTCAATTCGTTAGCCATTTAAAAGTTATTGAAGATAGAGTGATTATCCTACCCTAAGGACCAGTCTCACAAGAAGTGTGCTACAGGGAGCTATAGTGCTCCAAATGACTTGATTTTAATTTAAAATTAAAGTATACTCAAAGGGATACCTTTTTCATGTCGGTCAACTTTTATGGTTCAGCCATAAGGGCCTTATTTTTGCAGTTCAAAAAGTGTGTAATAAGGTGTAAATATAATATATTATATATAACATTTTATATATTAAAAATAATGAAGGGCTGTCATTTTGTCTTCAAGCTCCAGCCAAGGGGCGGGATTTGCCCAACCTGGAGCAGTTTTCAGAGCCATTTTCGGTGATGTAGCCCACTCCCCGGCCGGCCACCACCCTCACCACCTCCGATGAGGTGGTGGTTATTGCCGCCCGATGACACGACCACCGGAGGGGCTGTTTCTTGCGAATCTGAGAGGAAGCCCAAACCTTGTTTTTCCATGGATTTCAAAATTATAATCAACTCAATTGGACTCTACCTCAAGTATTATTGATCTAGGAAGCTAGCACAAGAGGAGAGGAGGAGAAGCATGCCTGATTTTGGGCTTGGATGCTGCTACTCCGGCGAGTGGCCATGGTTTTTGGTTTTTTTCCGGCGAACCTCTCCTGATCTCTATTCTCCAATGTTTTTAGTGATCCAAGAGTCAATTTCGACTGCATGTGGTCTTCTGAAGGTGATGAAAGGGTCGAATTGAGCTTTGGGGGCCTATATATAAGAGATCCAAGTTTTTGGGGGTGAAAGTGAGAGATAGATCTGTCTTAACTCTAGAGGAGGGGTGAATAGAGTATTTTTTAAAAAAACTTTGATTAGTTTTTATAGTGGAATTAAAATAAGTGATATCTATATGAATAGATTGAAAATAAAAACAAAAACAATCACAACACAAAGAAATAAATAATATTGCAATCCAGGCGACACAAAGATTTTATATTGGTTCCCCAAAACTGGGTACATCCACTCTTCTACCACCCTGGTAGGAATCCACTACAAGTTTTTGATCAGGTGTCCTACCACGACAGGTTTTTGATCCGGTGCCCTGTCAGCACAAGATCTTTTTCAAGGGAGATCTCACAACCCTTTGAGATTTTGATCAGGTGCCCAAAAACCAATCCAAGTCTTTTGATCAGGAGACTTGACAACCAAAGGGGTTAACTTTTGAAGGGAGTTATAACCCTGTACATAGTTGGAAAAAGAAAAGTGATGATGTTCTTCTCTGTCAACAGTATAAGAGAAGACTAGTGGATTTGATGTTGTCAAAGCTCCCCCTGAGATGTAGAATGGTTCAGGAGAAAGAGAGCTTTGCTCAGGATGTAGGCCTTCAATTGGAGGAAGATCTTCAGGAAACTTTTAGACTGATGAAGATTGTTTGTCGCTTTGAAAATTCCCGAAGCAAAACTGATGAAGAACTTGATTTTTGTGTGAAGCTGTTCTTCCTCCAGTTTTCTATAGAATAATCCTTTTTCTGTAATCTATAATCACTGTGTCTCTGTGTGTCTTCTATTTTAATCTTCTGAAAATTGTCTTTTTATATTCCTTGCAGAAATTAGCATCTAAATTTGAATTATATCCTTGATTGACTGCAGAAAATCTGGGAGTTGAATGGCTAGAAATTGTCTTTAATTTGTTTCCTTAACTGTTCCAGCAATTTAGCCAAATAATTACTCTGTGAATACCATAATTAATGCTATCTTGAAACGGCTATATTATTGAGAATATGAAGCATTAATTATCAGAGCATTTATAGGCATATCATAATTAATTTTGAAAACAAACTACCTTAGTCAATACTAGAAAACTGCAGGAAATTAGTCGAACAAAACCTGTGAGAAGGTAATTGAACTGAATCTGTTTCGTAGACCAATGATCCAATTTTGTCGAACTAAAAACCTCTCTTTCGTTGAGCTGAGCTCCAAGATCTCTGAACAGAAAATTCACTACCAATCTGAGCTCCAAGGTCATCGAACTGAGATAGTCTTTTCGTCGTGCTGAACTTCAGGGAAGAAATCAGAATTCGTCGATCTCTGCTAAGATTTCGTCGAACTCAGATCAAAGAAGAAGTCTGAGTTCGTCGAGCTAAGCTATGATTTCATCGAACTCAGCTCAGAAAAATAACTGAGTTCGTCAAACTCTAATCGACGAAAGTCGAGCTTAGTTCAACAATCTCTGAATGACTTTTTCTGCTCTTAGAAAACTGCTTTCTCTGGGAGTCTTCTGTCTTCTAAGTCTTCTGAAGGTGAAAACCAATCATTCTAGGTTTGATGTCTTGAATTAGAATCTGACAAAAACCTATGACCCTAGACTATACAATGTGGATCAATCTAAGCAATCCTAATAGTGAACATATCCTAAATCAACCCTAAAATAGGTGGGGTTCCAGCAATCTCCTCATATTTGGGTGAGGTCACTATGAACAATATAATGAGAAAAAATCACAAAGCATAAAAAGATATCTGGCAGAATTATAATTGTTCAGCAGATATATAACAACAGTTCCTTGTGAAGAATAAATAACAGTTCAAATCAAATATAGAACAAAAATTGTCAGGCTTTCTTTGAATCTTTCTTATTTTCATCTGAAGCTGCTCTGGTGAAAATGATTTCTCTTTTAGGATTAGCAGCTTACTGCTTTGTCATATTCATATCATTTTCTCCAAGAATTGTCACAGAAGCAGCTCTTGGTACAACTGCTTCAGTATGTAAGGTCATATATGTATCAATATTAAAAAGATTGTGTACCTGATATATGTGCAGCTCTTGCTTTCTGTAGGAAGACATAGTAGTATACTGAGAATTGTCTTGTCCTTCTTCCTTAGCTTACCTGATTTGAGAGAGAGCTATTAGTTCTTGGAATCTGGCAATTCTAGAGTAAGGATACATTTCTGGATCACAAGCTGGAGATAAAGGCCTTTCTGGACTTGCTTTATCTTGCTGATTATCTTCAGATATCTTCTGCTGTCTTCTTTGCTTCTGATATTATTGATGTATGCTGCTGCTGTTGCTGGAACTGTGCTACTCTCTGCTGTAGGAAGGTTTGGAATGATGAGAGGATGTAGACTTCTGATCTTGTGCAATACTTCTTGATGATCCTGTTGTAGTAGGAGGAGGACCTCTCCTGAATTGAGGAGGTGGAGAGTATCTCCTGCTCTTCTTCCTAGCTTTCAGTTCATTTTTAGAATATCTCATCCAGTTGGGGGTGTCTGGAGTGAGAGTTATATTATGCAAGATGTAATATGGAGTATCAGCAGATGGATTAGTCTTTGGAGCCGCCTTTGGAGGAGCAGCCTTCTTCTTTGTTTTCTTTTCTTAGAACTTGTATCTTCAGAGTCATCTGATTCATCATTATCATCATTAGAAGAATCTACTGGATTATCATAGAGAGCATTTATTTATTTCAACATTTCATCAGAAAGAAGTGGATGAGCCATTAGCTCTAAGTCTTCAACTTAAGGCTGTTCAGTTAGAGCTTTTGATACTGTAACTTCTTGAACCTGAGAGCTGGTGACCTCTGTTCCATATCAGCAAACATAATATCATCAAGATATGGCATTGGGGATTCACACCAGCCAAATGTTGGTGGAGAGAATGCTTGTGGCTCTGAAACAGTTATTGGCTCTATAATACTATCAAGAACTGCAAGACTTGTCCTAAGTTGTTCCAAAACATCATGACTTATTGGGGCTGAGTAACATACTATGGCTTTAGACAAATCTGAATCAACAACTAGTAAAGAACTGCTATGAAGTCTATCAAAAGAAATAAGTATTGAAAGAATGTCAATAGAGGGATTTATGGTGAAAATACCAACAATATTTATTTCTTCAATAAAGATTGTCTCTTCTTCTAAACAAAACATCTTTGTATCATCATCAATTATTTCAATAAGCTTTGCATCTGGAACATCTGCTGCTGCTGCAACTTCTTCACAAAACATCTCCCCCTGCTTGTGTTCAGAGAGTCCTGAAGCCAGTCCCCTTAAAGAAGGGACAGCAGAGATGGAGGCAAATTGAGCAGATAGATGAGAGATGGTGGCACTAAGAGGTGCAATAACCTCATTTATGAGGTGCCTGAAAGTTGGAGAGATAAGCTCCAAGATAGTGGAAATGGGGGGAAAATCCAGTTGCATAAACTCAGGTGGTGTCTGAGTAGATACAAATAGATGGATGGAGGAAGTGGGAGGAATGAAATCTAGCATGACTTCATCCTGAGATGGAGATTGTTAAGGAGATGGTGATGGAGATGGTAAAAGATCAAAAGTTGGAAATGACAGAGAAGATGGAGGAGGTGGTATGTCATCAAGTTGAGGTGGAGATGGAGAAACCTCTAGTATGTGGACTAGAGATTGAGGAAGTGGGGAATGAGGTTGTGATGGTGAGGCAGTAGGAGTTTGAGAAGAAGTGGATGGTTATTGGAGGGGAGTTAATGAAGGAACTTTGGATTGTGGTGGAGATGGTGGTGGTGTTGGTGAGACTGGAGGAATAAAGGTAGATGGGGTTTCAGTAATGATTGGTGATTGTTGTGGATTGTCTAGAATGGTGGAAGTGGAAGGGAGTTCTTCAAGAACTATGGATTGATGTTGAATGGTGGAAGGAGAGGGAGGAGGATCAAGAGCTTCTTCAAGATATGGGGAAGTGGAAGTATCAGCCCTGGTGCTCTCAGAAGTAACCCTGGAAGAGGAGGCCCTAGAGGGCTTTGGGATAGTCCTCTCCCATTTGCCAAATAAGGCAGAGGTAAGCCTTTTTGAGGCATTTATAGAAATGGTCTGGGAGACCATTAACTCTGGAGCCTTTGCCCAAAGGAAGATTCCTAGAATCCTTCCTAAACTGACATCCTTCTTACCGATCTTTTTCATAATCAAATCAAAAAAATTCTTTCCCCAGTTTATAGATTTATTATTATCTAGAGCACACATCATATTGAATTGGTGTCTGGTAATGTGATCATGTGCAGAATGTTTTGCTAACAACACTTTGCCTACAACATCTGCTAGAAATCTATATTCAATAAATAAGTTTTTCTTAAGAAGGTGGTTAGGGTTTCCTGCAGTATGTCCTAACCTTTCTAGCATATCAGTAAACTCACTGCTAGATAACTCTATTTCATCTTCTCCATTAACAAATCCAAAAACCTCAGTTAAAACATCTGGAGTTAAGATAACTGGTTACCAGAAATGGTGTCAATAATGGTTGGGGTATCCTGAAGTTTTGCAGTAAACGTCCATTCCTTTATCTTTGAAATTGGGAGTTTGATTCTAGATGTCATGAAGTATTGCAGATTATGAGATTCAAGTAACTGAAGAATATCCTTGAATATCTGATCTGAGTGACTGAAGGATTCAAGGTCGATGTCCAGCGTCAAATTTCATGTTTGAGAGGAGGGCTGTAGAAATCGTCATTGCTCTGCAAAAAGAAACAAAAGATCAAGTGCAAGTGAACTGGAAAGCGTGGGATGGAGTTTGATGAAAACCCTTATTATAAGTTTTCAGAAGGCAAAACGACAAACTCCGTCCTACGAAAAAAAACATTTCAAGCTCAGGTCGACGAAAACATTTCATGAAGAAATGATATCGTCGATCTCAGTTTGAAGCGGGGGAAAATAGATCGTCGATCGCCGTTCGACGGAATATTTTCTGAGCAAGATCGTCGATCTCCGTTTGACGAAACTGACTTCACAGAGAGATTTCATCGATCTCTGTTCGATGAAAATTCTCAAGAAGAGTTCACAGATAGTCAATCTCCATTCGACGAAATGTGATCAATTCTTTGACCTTGGACAAAAATCAAATTAAACTTCTCCATTAATCATACCTAGCCGATTCAAGAAGAACAGATGTTTCTTTTCATCTAAAGGTTTAGTGAAGATGTCTGCTTTTTGTAAATCAGTAGAGATAAAGATAAGATTATTTTTCATTTTGTCCACACAATCTCTAATGAAGTGATGTCTAATCTCTATATGCTTAGTTCTATAATGCAGTATTGGATTTTGTGCAATAGAAATTGCACTGGTATTATCACAAAATATAGTTGAATTATTTAAGTTGAGACCATAATCCAGGAGTTGGTTTTGAATCCATAATATTTGTGAACAACAGCTGGCAGCTGCAATGTATTCAACTTCTGTAGTTAAAGTTGACACAGATGCATGCTTCTTACAAAACCAAGACACAAGCCTATCACCAAGGAACTGGCATGTTCCCGATGTGCTTTTTCTGTCCACTATGCGTCCAGCATAGTTAGAATCTGAGAATCCAGTTAAGTCAAATTCTGACTCTGTTGGATACAAAAGTCCTAGATTAGGACAACCCTTTATATATCTCAAAATTCTTTTAAGGAAAATTAGGTGAGATTCTTTAGGGTTCACCTAGAACCTTGCACAAAGGCATGTAAAAAATATAATATTTGGCCTACTAGCTATGAGATACAACAAGGACCCAACAATAGCCATATATATTTTCTGATCAACTAGCTTGCCTGTTCATCAGAATCAATAACAGCATTGGAAGTCATGGGTCTTTTTATAGCAGAGGCATCAGACATCCCAAATCTCTTAATTATATCCTTAGCAAATTTAGAGTGAGATATGAAAATATCATCAGAAGATTACTTCACTTGGAGTCCAAGGAAGTAGGAAAGCTCACCCATGCTACTCATTTCAAACTTGGAATGCATCAGGTTAGAAAACCTTTTGCATAGTTTTGGAATCAGTATAGCCAAAAATGATGTCATCTACATATATTTGTACTAACAATATTTTATCTTTATGATGCCTAATGAATAACGTTCTATCTACAATGCCACTAGTGAACTTATGCTCTAAAAGAAAGCTAGCTAGGGTCTCATACCAAGCTCTTAGATCTTGCTTTAAACCAAAGAGAGCGTTATGTAATGTGAAAACAAAAGATGGATGAGTTAGAGAGATAAAACCTGATGGTTGTTCAACATATACTTCCTCTTTGAGTTCACCATTTAAGAAGGCACTCTTGACATCCATCTGGTAAACCTTGAACTTCTTGTAGGCTGCATAAGCAAGAAATATCCTGATAGCTTCTAGTCTTGCAACAGGGGCAAAGGCCTGATCAAAGTCAATTCCTTCTTCTTGTCTATATTCTTGTGCTACCAGCCTTGCTTTGTTCCTTATAATAGCTCTTTGTGCATCCAATTTATTTCCGAATACCCATTTAGTTCCAATGATTGGGTATTCTTTGGGACTTGGAAATAAATCTCAAACTCTGTATCTCTCAAATTGATTGACCTTCTCTTGCATTGCAATAATCCAGTGTGGATCTTGCTCTGCATCTTTTATGGATTAGGGCTCAAGTTGAGATATGAAGCAAGCATGCATCAAATCTTGGTTGCGTTGATGACTTGTTTGCACACCAACTGATATGTCTCCAATCACTTGAGATATAGGGTGATCTCTAAGTGTGATAAGATCAGTAGGAGGAGTTGGTTCAGCAATAGCATTGAGAATTAATTCCTCTTGTGGAATTATGTGAGCTGTTGTAGGTTTAGTAATCATTTTAATAATATCTTCTTCACTGTCTTCATCAACTTGATGAGAAGGATGTGATATAACCTCTTGGGTGAGGTTTAAGTCCTCCAATTTCTCACACAGTTGGGGTACCTGCAATAAATTTCTGGTAGAAGAATCCTTCTTCTTGTAAAACATGTTAGCTTCATCAAATGTTATATGTACAGATTCTTCCATTTTTAAAGTTGATTTATTGAAAACCCTATAGGCCTTACTGACTTGGGAATATCCAAGAAAAATTTCCTCTGCAGCTTTGGCTTCAAACTTTCCAAGATGTTTCATGTTATTATTGTGTATATAACATTTACAACCAAATACTTTAAAATAGTCAACTCTAGGTTGCTTCCCTTTAAGCAATTCATAGGGAGTCTTACCCTTAAGTTTATGTATTAAACTTCTGTTCAGAATATAGTTCGTTGTGCTAACTGCCTCTGCCCAAAAGGGTAGGGGCAAGAAGCATCTGCAAGTAAAGTCCCTGCAGATTCAATCAGGGTTCTATTTTTCCTTTCTGCTACCCTATTTTGTTGAGGATTTCTAGGAGCAGAAAAACAATGTTTGATACCTTCCTTCTCGTAGAATTCTTGCATGAGAAAAGATTCAAACTTGGTGCCATGATCACTTCTGATCAACGCAACCAAAGTAGAATACTCAATCTGTATGCTCTTAAGAAAATATGTAAAAACTTTAAAGTTATTAGACTTATTTCTCATAAAGAACACCCAAGAGAATCTAGAGAATTCATGTACAACAACTAAAGTATAGAATTTCCCTCCAAAGCTATGTACAGTAATGGGCCCAAATAGATCCATATGTAGCAGGTACAGAATTCTAAGTGAATCACTCTTATTAATAGATTTAAAACTATTTTTGCTTTGCTTGCCTAATTAACAAGCCCTGTAGAGGCCTTCCTTCTTGTAGGGGCAAGAAGGCAATCCTCTAATAAGGTTGTCCCGAGATAATTTAGCAATATTTCTAAGATTAACATGTCCTAGTCTTTTATGTCATAATTCATTATTTTTACTAATCTGAAAGTGGTGGTATGCACTGATACCACCTGTGAGGTTAGACTGTTTAAGTCTAGAGGGAGGGTGAATAGAGTGTTTTAAAATCTTATCAAATTTTTATTGCATAAGTAAAATAATGATACTTATAAGTGTAATCAGAGAGTACAGAAATAAAAACTAAACTACACAGCAAGCAACACACAATAAAAATGAGAGAGCATCACAGACGACACATGAATTTTTATAGTGGTTCCCCTAAAACTTGGGTACATCCACTCTTCTACCACTTTGGTTGGAATCCACTCAGCTTTTTGATCAGGTGCCCTGTCATCAATCAGTATTTTGCTCAGATGCCTGTCACCACAAGATCTGCTTCAGGTAGATCAGGAAACCCTTCAGGCAACTGAGAAGACTTGTGGATCCTTGATGGTGTCAAAGATCCCCTTGAGATGAAGATCTATTCAGGAAGAATTAGAGCTTTGCAGGGTGAGTAGGTCTTCTAAAAATTTCTCCAGAAAGCTTTAGACAGATTGAAGTTGATTGTCTCTTGAAAGCTTGCTGGAGTATGAACACTTGATGAAGACACAGCAGAATGTTTTTTCTTGAATGATTTCTTGTGTTCTGTCTCTTGTTCTCTATTGTGTTCTCTATGTGCTCTATTCTTCTCTGGTCTGCCTGTCGACTAAAAGAGAAAATTATTTTATATATCTTTGTCTCATTCTCCTTTATATTTTGAAATCCTTTAGCATTGAATGCTGATTGCCTCGATAATTTAAATGCAGCGGAGAGAATATAGCATTAATGAATTTCCCCAACTGTCCTATTAAAAACAACAAGTAATATTACTGATGAATACCATAATCAATGCTGTCACTAACGGCTATATTTAGAGAATATAAGCATTGCTTATTCAGGAATTACTGCATGAGAATAAGGACAAAAAGCGGGAAAATTCCATGTCTGGAACTGCACAGCAATCGTCGACCAGAGAATAGATTTCGTCGACCTAAGATCAAAGATCGTCGACCAGAGAAATCGTGTTCGTCGACCTGGGAATTCTTGTTCGTCGACCTGAGAACCAAGTTCGTCGACCTGAGTTCAGCTATCTGCTTACTAAGAGAAACTTCCCAATTCTGCGATCCAAGTTCGTCGAGCTGATAACATAACTTCGTTTACCTAAGTTCAAAGAAAGGATTCTGGACTTATAGTGTTGAAGATGATCTCCCAGAATTCGTCGACCTGAGCTTGAATATCATCGAGCTCAACTCAGAGAATTTACTCTGAGTTCGTCGAGCGGAGCACGACTTTCGTCGAGCTGAGTTCGACGAACGTCGAACTCATTTACCTGAACTTGATTTTCTTCTAAGTCTGAGACTTCTACTGTCTTCTGTTGGCTGGTCCATGTGAGGTTGATTCTAAGGACTTAGCCTAAACTCTAGGACACTGATATGACCCTGGCTATACATGGTGGGTCAAAGATCCTAGTTAGTGAACCTATCATAAATCAAACTAGGGATCCAACAATCTCCCCCTATTTGGGTGAGGTCACTAATAGACATGAAATAAAGAACAATCACAAAGCAAGAAAATATATTTGGCAGAGAAATTAAAACAGCAGCAGTTATTTACAATGTAGCTTTGTGACAGTACATAAATAAAGAGTTCAAAAAGACAGAAACTTAAACAAAATAAACTCATTTCTTTTTCTTCTGTTTCTCCTTTTGCTTGTCCTCTTTTCTTTGTCAGCAGGCTGTGTAAACTTGATCTCTCTGTTGGGATTAGCTGCTTGCTTTTTGGACATATTCATATCAACAGCTCCAATGATATTGAGAGATGTGGCTCTAGGCACAACAACCTCTGTGTGTAGATTTATATAAGCATCAATATTAAAGAATTTGTTAGCTTTCTCATACCTATTTAATTCTTCTTTCATGTATTTGGACATTGTAGAATACTGGGAGGCATCTTTTCCTCCAACTTTAGCTTTGTTTATCAATGATAATCCAACCAATTCCTGGAATCTGGCCATTCTAGCAGTAGTCTCTAGATCCATAAAGGGAATGGGAGGAGACTCTGGCCTTTTGGTACTGTCAGCTTTTACTGGTTCAGGAACTTGCTGTTAGTATAGCTGATGATGTTATTGTTATTGCTGATGTTGAGGTTATTGTTGCCTGCTGGAAGAGTACCTCTGCTGGCAGCTTCCTTGAGAAGATGAGGATCTACCATATTGTCTATGGTATGTTTGAGCATATGAGGTAGACCTCTGAGAAGTGCCACCTGAAGCACCAGCAGCAGGTGGAGGAGGAGGAGGTCCTTTCCAATGTCTTTGAGGAGAAGGAGAATATCTTCTGCTTTTCTTTCTTTCCTTTTGCTGATTCTTGGACAGCCACATCCAGGCTGGCATCCCAGGCTAACGAGTAATTTTCTGAAGCATATAGTAAGGAGTATCTTGAGTTGGATTTGGCTTAGGAGCAGCAACTGGATGGGCCTTCCTTTTCTTTGAAACTTTCTTCTTTGTAGAAGGGCTATCATCAAAATCATAATTATCATCATCATCATCTTTTTCAGAGGAGGATCCCTGAGTATTATCATATAAATCATCCAATGCTTTCTGAAGATCTTTGTCAATTGACTTGTCAGCTTGACGCTGAGCTTGAGGTACTAGAGGTGGAGCTGGAGCAACTGCTTGAGGTTCTGGAGCTTGAGGCTGTTCAACAACTGATAAGTTCTCTGCTTCTATATCTGCCATTATTATTTCATCCAAATATGGAAGAGGTCTGTCATCCATCTTATATATAGGGGATGAGACAGCCTCGGGAGAAGAGATATCTTTGGGAGCTGAAATTGTATGAAGCTCTGAAGCTGCAAAACTATCCTTGAGTTGCTTGGCAACTGTGGGACTTATAGGTGTTGTATAAGGTACAATAGCCAAGGATGGCTTTAGGCAGACATAAGGAAGAGAGATTAAATAAACTGTATCAAAAGAATTCAACAAATTGAACAAATCCACTGTGGGATGGACAAAGCAATCACCAACAGTTATTATATTTGTATCCTCTATAATTGTGTCTATATCTAGAACCATATATGTATCTGTATCTGAATCTATAACTGCTGCTGCTGCTGAAACTGGAGAAGCTTCTTCATTGAGTATCTCCCCCTGCTTGATTTTTGCAGAAGCTGGAATCAGGCCCCTAGTGGAAGGAGGGACAGAGGAGGCAGCAAAGAGAGCAGCAAGAGCAGAAATAGAATTAGCAAGAGGTGTAATGGCCTCTGCTATAAGAGTCCTAATCACTGGAGTGATGTGCTCCATGATGGTGGACAGGGAAGGAGAAACTGTATCTATAAACTCAGGTGGAGTTTGGGTGGATACAGAGGGATTAGAAGGAGTGACATCAAGGAGGATGTCATCCTGAGGAGATGATGGTGCAGGGGATGGTGTGTGACTGGGAATGTCATGGACAAGGGAAGTAGGTGTGGATGGTAAGGAGGTGAGCAGATTTAATGTAGGGGATGACAAGAATGTGTCAGTGTTGATGTCTTGGAGGTGGTATGGAAGACAGTATGGTTAGGACCATGATACATTTTTGATTGGAGACCTAAGGTAGTCCTCAAGAGGTGATGAGAGTTAGAGTTGCAAGGATGCTAAGGGGAGTAGTTAGACTTGAAGACCGACGAAAGATCGTCACTCCCCTATAGGAAGCATAAATCTCCTTAGAATATTTAAGAGTAATAATGAGAGAGGGTTTGATAAAGGGTAGTTAATAACAAAAGTAAATATCTTGAGAAATGGAGATTTGGGTTTCATCCCATCATATTTCCTAGTACCGTTGCGAGCCTTTCACTGAATATACCTCGGGAAGTCCAAGATTCACCTTAAGCCCTAAGTATAATTAATCAATAGATAAGAGTAGTCTAAGTAGGAGAGTAAATATAATAATGAACCTTGTCCCATGTTATGGGATGGAGTGGGTCAAGACTCGTTAGTCCCGCGAGTTGGAGGCTTAGTATGGTTTTGATACAAGGACTTGTTAGTCCTATGAGATGGAGACTCAAATGGATGTGATATGATCGTATTAGCTATCAAAATTGGCATCTTATGGTCGAGACAAACCCGTGTATTGGTGTCACCACAAGGCGGCGGTTCTGGGCATAAAATTTTCCCTCAGTCGTTCTCAATTACCTGGAGGGGGGATTTTACACACACCTTGATAATAGACTTAAGGGCTCATCACACCCCCAACGCCGACATCGCTTCAAGAGTTCAACCACCGTTGATCCCAAGTCAGATAATACCTAAAGACACTACCTCCTCAAAGGACCCCATCTCATATGAATCATCTAACACTGACAGATCCACACACCCTGCAATACCTGATGGGCTTCCTGGGCTTGTGAGGGGAAACATTCATATAACGAAGGAATTTGCCGCTCTTACTAATAAAAGATTTGCTTGCGAGGAAGTGAGACACATAATCGAGGAGGAATATAAGTTCGGGGGTACCAGGATACAAACATACAATGTCTTTTCCACCTCATCTCCTTGCTAGCTCCATCGGTCTTAATGTATCCTGTTCCGCTCGGGATCGAGCTCCGCGACTTCGAGAAGTTTGACGGGACAAGTGATGCTCTCGAACACATTGGGAATTTTGCAACCATCATGAGCATATACAATGTCCCTGGCCCACTCCTTTGTAGAGTGTTTCCAGAAAATCTAAAAGGAGAAGCCCGTACCTGGTACCGCTCCCTAATGGAAGGATAAAACAAGAGCATTATCGAGCTAATCCAACCTTTCACATATCAATTTATCGCCAATTGTTGAATGGTTTAAGAGCGAAAACACCTCTCACGGATCTGACAGACCGAGGGAGAGTAACTTAGGGTGCATTCGTTTAGTTAGTATTGGGGCAAGAAATTGTAATTAGGTATCCCAATTCAAATTCTGTCGTTTGATTCATCAAATTTGAAGTTGAAATTGGAATTCCTTGAAAACCCATTGGTTTTCCAAAAAAAATCCCGCGGTCTGCAACTCCCCCTTTGGTTTTCGCCAATTTTGGGGAAAGGAAAATCTCTAGACCGTCGCGACCTTCCGCTCCATCCCATGCGCAATCGTCTTCTTCACTCTGGCGAACTTCCTCTCCCTCTCCGATATGACTTCTCTCCGACAACCGCTTCTGGTCGGCCTGTAGGTCTCCTCATTGGTAGATTTTTCCCGTGCTCTATCGTCTTCTCTCCGATTATATTTTTGTCTGGCATCCACTTTCGTCCTCCTTCGTTTCTGATATCCTCTCCATCATACTCTTTCTTCCTCTCCTTATCTGGTACTATGCCAACCATTCTAATGATTTTTTTTATCTTTGTTAGGGCTAGATTTCTATCCACTTAAATTTTTGTGTAATACTGTGTGGTGGTTTGTGGTTGTGTGGGCGGTTGTGCATTTTTTGGTTCCTACTGTATATATGCATGTGGTTGTGTATGTGTATGTGTTTGTGTGTGTAAATGTTTATGGATGTGTATGTATTTCTGTGAGTATGTAAATGTATGTGGTTGTGTATGTGTATGTGTTTATGTGCGTGTAAATGTATGTGGTTGTATATGTGTGTAAATATATGTGGCCATATTGTTGTTGTGTATTCGTTCGTGTGTTATGTGTGTGTTATGTATGTGTGCGTGTTATAAGTTGGATCGTCTAAATTATTTATCTGCATTGTTTGGGTGGTATATTTCTGTCAATTCCTATCTCTGAATGTCATCCTGCAACAGAATAGAAATATTGAAATATTCAATTCCTGTGACTGAAAACCTTCTTGCAAACAAACACAGGAATTGGTTTTGACCCAATTCCAAAACCTGTGCGTCGTATGTTTTCGGCCAAAACCAATTCCTGTCTCTCAAAACCTACGAAATGAAAACACCCTTAAGGGTTTCCTTTTTTCTTCACCTCGGAGCCACGACAAATTCTTGGGGTTGATATTGAACTCCTATGCGGTATTTTCCTTGGAGGACTCCAACTAAGAAAATTCTACTTCATGATGATGAGCTAAATGGTGCCCAGCTATCTTGTCCTTGTCTAATGGGTCAGAATCAAATCATGACAGACAAGGCAATCAAAGAGCATCGACAATAATGCAAAAGAAGCATGAAATAGAAAAGGAATCCAGAGCCACTACGAGTTCCCAGAGGAAATGATGAGCACCATGACAACCCCTGTCAGGACAGAGGACCTCATCCACGTCAGGACCATACTCTCTTGAACACCACCCGAACCGACGTGCTCCTAGACATCCAAGACAATGATGAACTTCATAGACCCGAGCCGCTTGCGCTAATTAATGGAAACTAATCACAATATGGTTACTTCCATCATGGATATGACCACATGTCTGAAGGTTATAATCATTTGAAGGACAAGATCGAGCGCCTCATCTGACAAGATCTCCTTGGAATATATGTGTAGTACTCCGCCACAAACAAGCTCGCACTACGAAACATCAATCTAGCTAAGGGAAACCCAGCAATTCAACACAGATAACCCGGAGACCACAAGAAGGGGTCCCTCTCCCTATGAGCACACAGAGCCCGCATCACGACTTCATGCCTTTTTCCCATAACAAGATAGATCTTGTGTTCACGCATACGTTTATCTTTTTTCACCAACATTGTAACTGCTTTCTGACTTCCACCAGCCGTCCAGATCTCCCTAAATAAATATTCTGAGATGAATATCACAAGACCTGACATCGACCCCATATAATAAGAAATATGGCTCATCTATAAAGAAAAGAATATCGCTCCCACGTTGCAGGGCATCTCGCCCCCATGTTGCAGTGCATCTCGCTCCCACAGTGTAGAGCATCTTTCCCTCGTGTTGTATGACATCTCGCTCCCACACTATAGGGCATCTTGCTCTTGGTTTGTAGGTCAAATCAATAGGATGGACCCTGGTCCTCCTAAGGTGGGAAAGAATAAAGGTTTTTCGCCACCTCCACCAAGACGGAGCCCGGTCCTCCTGAGGTGAAAATGAATAAAGGTTATTTGCCACCTTCACCTGAATGGACCCCGGTCCTCCTGAGGTGTTAATAAACAAAGGTTTTTCATCAAATCTACATACCCCGATCCTCCTAAGGCATGAATGAACAATTGTTCTTCGCCACCACCGCTTGGACATACCTCAGTCCTCCTGAGGTGCGAACGAACAAAATTTCTTCGCCACCTCCACCTCGATGGCTTACAGTCATCATAAGGCCTAAACAAACAAAGTTACTTCGTTACCTTCACCCGAACGGACCCCGGTTCTCTTGAGGTACAAACAAATAAAGGTTCTTTGCCACCTCCTCCCGGGCATACCTTGGTCCTCCTAATGTACGAACAAAATGTTCTTCACCACCTCCATTCGGTCAAAACCCAAGTCCTCCCATGATAAGAGTATATCTTAACCCATATATAAAGTCGGGCCACTAAACATAGCTAAAAGCGAGAATCATGTCCTTTGGAGCCATCTAAACAAATGGGGGAACATCCCCTCATACCATATGCAAAGATCATCCCCAGGAGCTCATGCCCAATAGAAATCATAATATCAATGTGTCGTGTCAAACACACACATTCAAGAAAAGGTAGCATAAATGACAAAGCACTTCTGATTCAGTGGGGCACCCGAGGCTCGAACCGAAGAACAACTCTGTGTTTCCCCAAGATATATATCAAAAGAAAAATGTAAACTACTAGGATGAGTCATGACCACTACAGCAAGGGAAAAGCTCAACAAAAGAAATAGAGTATGCACACGCCTCATATACAATTGAGTAATCTCTCGACATCAGCACCAACACCACCTTTCAAAACATCACCAATTAAAAGGATGGAATACCCTCGTACCCCTCGCGCTACATGGACTCTCTCACCAAGTGCCAGGCAAAGCACAATAATGGACTCATCCTCCCGCGATGGACCAACCTCTAAAGAAGGATAGGGTGCAAACATCATCATCTTCCCCTGGCCACACCAACTCGGACTCCACCTTGAGTGAATCTGCCTCTACCCATGCAAGAACTGACATCGAGTCCTCCTATTCTTCAAGGCAAGAGCGAGTCACAAATCCTCCTTTAGATTCCTCCCTAGGACAGACCCTAAATCATCCTACATCACCTAATAAGTATAGATTCTGAATATGGCTGCACTATCAAGTCGGCACTCTCAAGCAACAAGTCTCTAACGCTAATGCTCAGCAACAGTCGCTAAGGGTAACACATAACGAACAAGGAGGGCAAAGAGCATGATAATTCTAGATCATTGCGAAGCGAAAAGTTTAGAAGAACACCTCTATGGTTGCTAAATGCACCCAAGCGTGACACATAATTGAGATGAACCTACCACCGCCATCACAGGTGCAATGCACAAGTATGTAGTAGCCGAGATCTCCCGCCAAATGTCAACAATAGGGATCTTCATCTCATAAGACTGACACAGAGGAACCCCAAGACATAAACACGGACAGCCAGGCTTAACCAACGGACATTTTACGCAGTAAACAAAAATTAACTTGTGTGTGCCCATACTGAAATAATCTTAAGTCTATGAACCCCAAGGCAAAGTAATTGATGTTAAAAAATTTTGGGGTTCGGCACTTTGCAGATCGTGACTCGCAGAAATTTGCAGAATTCAATGGGGTTCCCCTAGAGATTACCGAGAAAAACAGGTAGCACTTCAACCAAAATATGCAAAAATGCCGACCCGATCGAGCGAGCCACGCGCAAGTACCGCACTCAGTCAAAGGAGACCAAAATTCTCCTCAAGGCATGCATACGCTAGCACATTGCCCAAGTAAGTGAGACACCTAAGCACGCTCACAGTGCACAAGTGCATGCCCTGCAAATAAACACGAACATCATGCAAGCGTGCACCTTGCGTGTGCATAATGTTCAAGCACGAAAATGCGACCGCATAATGCACAAGCACGCACCTTTTGCAATGCGTAACACACTAGCATGAATGCAGTGTACTAGTGCCACCTTATGAGGTTGTTGGTGACCTCCGGCCAGCCATCGCCATAGGCCTAACTCCTGGCAGTTATTTTCTGTAAAGTTTTAGCAAACACTAACCTACAACATGGCTATAACGAGTTTCTTATGGACACATGTTTAACACACATGCCAAGAAGAAAAATTACCACACTCCTCTTGCAAGACCAACAAACTCCGAGAATTTGGCGGGGGGGGGGCAAATTATAGGCATTTCCTAATCCAGACTGTGGATAGCTAAAACACCCACTTCATTTTTTGGAGGAAGTGGGGTTGACAAAAGTCAACCTAGCTAACACCAAAACGACCATACAAAGCAGATCTACCCCAACATCCACTGGACAAGAACCAGGAGACCTCACCCGCCAGTAGAGGGATATATATGGCCACACCTGCCGCATGCATAGTGCCCCATAGGACATGTGGCCTCCGACGGCCATGCTGCCTATCACCATACAATACATGCAGGTCGTGTGACCTCTTTCTAATCGTGTGGCCCCCTGCATACCACACAACCTATGGTCGTGTGGCCACTTCGGTTGAGTAACTTCTGTATCACTGCCATCAAACCACTCTGTCTTCGTAATTCGCCATCATTGGTCACATAGAGTAAAATTCTCCATCACGGTGTGCAAATAGAAAAATCCGCCAACATAGGGGTGCAAAAAGTTAAATTCCCCATCATTTGGTGAGAATAGTAAAATTCCCCATCATGGGATGTGAATAATAAAATTTCCCATCATGTGGTATGTTGGATCCCTAGTTGGATTTGGGCTAGGTTCACTAATTAGGATGTCTGACCCATAATGTATAGCCAGGGTCATGTGTTTTGAGTCCTAGAGTCTAGGCTAAGTCTTTATGTTAAACCATACATGGACTAGCCAGCAGAAGACCTTAGATGACTCAAGACTTAGAGAAAATCAAGTTCAGTAAATAAGTTCGACGTTCGTCGAACTCAGCTCAACGATCGTCGATCGTTGATCGACGCACTCAGAGTTAATTTTCTGAGTTGAGCACGATGATATTCGAGCTCGGGACGATGAAGTCTGGATTTCAACTTCAAAACATTCTTTCCAGAATACTTTCTCTGAACTCATCTCGACGAATATAGATTATTAGCTCGACGAACTTGGAGCGCAGAATTGGCAAGTGTAGTTCCTTATGCTCAGCTCGACGAACTTTGATCTTAGGTCGACGAACAAGTTTTCTCAGGTCGACGAAATGGATTTCTTAGCTCGACGAACTTGGATCTCATGTCGACGAAATTTGTTCATTGGTCGATGATTTCTATTGCAGTTCCATACTTAGAATTTTCCTTATTTTCTGTCTTTTATTCCATATTATTTAGCAATGATTTCCTAAAGTAATTAATGCTTATGTTCTCTGAATATGGCTGTTACTGGCAGCATTGATTATGGTCTTCATCAGGATAATTACTTGCTTAATTAATTGGGACGGTTGGAGAAACTCATTAAAGCAAATATTCTCCCGCCGATTTTCATTCTCCAGGCAGTCAGCAATCAATGCAGACAATTCAAAATTCAAAGGAGAATTCGAGAGAGATATATAAAAGGGATTTTCTTTTCAGTCTATAGGAAGAACGAAGAAGATAACAGAACCAGAGAACAAACAGAAAACCTCTCAGACATTATCTGTGTAGAAAACACTTTATTTTCTCCTTGATTTTACGGAAGAAGAAGAAGAAGAAGAACAATCACTATCAAGAGTCTTCTTCAACTTCTACTCCAGGAGCTTTGAAGGACAACAATCTCTGAATCAGTCAGAAGTTCCTGGATCTTTTCAAGTCAAGGCTGAAGACCTACACCCTGAGCAAGGCTTCAAGTGATTTCTTAAGAAGCTTTGACAACAGTAATCCACATGTCTTCTCAGTTGTTTGAGAAAGAGAAGACACCATTAATCTCTCTCCCGCCTCCTATATACAGAGTTTATTAACTCCCTTCAAAAGTTTATTTTGGTTTTTGGGGCACCTGATCAAAAGCTCAAAGGTGGCAGTCACCTGATCAAAAAACTACTAGTGGATTCCTACCAGTGTGGCAGAAGAGTGGATGTACCCAGGTTGGGGAACCACTATAAAATTTCTTATGTTGTTTGGTTACCCTTTTTCTTGTTGTTCTTGTCGTGGCTGTGATAGGCTAGTTGTGCTGTGATATATTTCTATGTTGTGTTAGATTAGATCATCTTAGACAGTTTTACCTTTTTGTTAATATTGGTATCAATTATTCATTACTCTGATATAAAAATCTTAAACAGCCAAAAAGTTTTAATATACACTATTCACCCCCTCCCCCCTCTAGAGTAATCAGATCTAACCCCTATCTTTCAATTGGTATCAGTGTAGATTCCTTTGGTTGTACAAGCTAACACTTGAACCAAAAGATCCTTTGTTAGATCTGATCTTAGTTTGGTTATTACACAGCATGGCACAGAACAAAGACTATGCAAGCACTAGACCTCCAATCTACAACTTGAACAAATTTGCAATCTGGAAGGCAAGAATCAGGCTGTATATGAATTCTATTGATGAGGACATATATAATTCTATTTTGACAGGTCCTCCTCAACCAACAGCTGTTACTACATCTACTTCAACATCAAGCACACATGATGTTCCACCACCTGAGTGGACAGATGCTCAGAAAAAGGCAAAGATTACAGATGCAAAAGCCATGAATATATTGGCTCAAACTATGTCAGATGACATATTCCAAAAAGTGGCTGAATGCACATCTGCAAAAGATATCTGGGACTCTCTAAACCAGATGGTTGCTGGTTCAGCTGATGAGAGAAAAGACAGAAGATCAACTCTCATCTCCCAGTATGAGAACTTTAAGGAGAAAGAATCAGAATCTGTTAGTGACATGTACAACAGATTAAGTTCAATTATCAGTAAGCTAAAGACCTTAGACAAAGACATCTTTCTCACTGAGGTGAATGATAAAATCCTCATGTGCTTCCTAAGCTCGTCGGATTTCAGGATATGGCAAATCAAGGAGTCCAGGAGCATGAATGAGATTTCTACTGAATCTCTCCTGGGAAAGCTTAAATCTTATGAGCAGTTGATCAAGTCCAGAGAAGCTGCAAAACAGAAGACTCCTACAACATCAAGAAAGGAGCAGAATATAGCTTTTAAAGCTGCAGAAAAAACTGAAGCTCCAACATCAAATAAATAACTCCTGAGCCTCTTAGCAAAGAGATTCTACAAGATGGCAAGGAAGAAATTCAGGAGAAAGTCATCCAGGCACGATGACAAACCCAGGTATGATAAAACACCCACTAAGAAAATTGTTTGCTTTAGGTGCAGGAAACTAGGACACTTCATTTCTGAATGTCCTAAAAATCAAAAGAAGGAGAAAAGGAGAGAAAAGGACTCCAAGAAGCATCACTACAACAAGCCTTCTACCAGCAAGCACAAAAGAAAAGAGAAGGGCTTTGTGGTTGAAACCTGGAGTGATACTGAATAAGAATCTTCATCATCTAGCTTCGGTGAAGAGGAAGAAGAAGCAAAGGCAAGAGAAGTTTGCCTCATGGCTATCAATGCCTCTTGTAGCCCATCTGATGCTGAGGAACAATCAGAACAATCAGATAATGAAGAATCTGAATCAAAATCTGATGAGGTATTATCATCCTTTGATTACAATTCTGATAGCTTTAAAACTAAATTTAAATCCATGTGTATAGATTTAATAAATTCTGAAAAAGAGATTAAAACACTTAGGGATAAATTAACTGATCATGAAAATCTTATCTCTGAAAATACTAAATTAAAAGATGAACTAACTTTAGCTCAAGGACAAATAATATCATTAAAATCTGAATTACTGAGGCTAGGAAACTTGAACAATCCCTAACTGGGAGAAGCATCAGGTTGATGGACATCACAAGCACAGTTAATGCCAGGTTAAATGTGTACAACCCCGTGTTCATCGAGCGGGTCCCACCAGGAAGATCGAGCGGATCTAGCCCCGCAACCCGCACCAAAGCAGCGAGCAGACATGCGACAGGGGGCTGGTCCGCTCCCGCTCATTTCAGGCGAGCGAGCCGGGAGAGAAGGCTCCCCTACTCTCCCGCTCGCTCAGAGAATCGCCGACCAGAGCGGGGGGTGCCCTTCGTCGCACCAGTACTAGCGGATGGGCTCGGCAACCCGTGACCTGCGAGCTGATCGGAGGGTCACGATGGCCACCAGCCCGCCCCCTACACGCGACCTGGTCGCCTGTCCGCCCTGGCAGAGGACTGGCGGGTCGCGGCGATCCGGCTCGCGTTCGCCCAAGAAGAATAGGTGAGCCACTAGAGCCAGGTCGCGCCCGCCTCCCGCGGAAAGGGGTTGGCGGCGGGCTGGCTCCCCATGGTGCGAATAGCTTCTCAGAACAGCGGAGCCACACTGTTGGCAGACCAGGTTGGACTGCGTATAGCTTCTCAGAACAGCGGAGTTTGGCTGTTGGCAGACCCGATCAAGGGATTTTTGGTATTTTCAGGTCAGTTCTTTTGGTTATTGGCAGTTCAGATTCCAAAAACTATAAATAAGACCCAAGGGGTACCTCAGATGGCACGCTTGGAGTGCCTCCCTGCTCATGTTTTCAAGTGCTTTCTGAGGGTACCTTAGCTCGGCTTCTGGCTAAGGATGGGAAGCGCTCAGAGATCTTCCGGGTTTGTGGTGGGACCTCCCTATCGAGCCCTTGGGTCTGTTTTCTTCTTGCCTTCTTTGTTGTTTTTCTTGCAGGAGCAAAGTAGGCGCTAGACCACCCCTTCCCCAAGGGTCGAACTCCACAGGAGACCGGATTCCGTTTTCAACATTTTGGTGCAGTGAGCGTGGAGTGTGGTCAGCGCAGAAAAGCTTCGGCGAGCTCAAATGACGGGAGGACAAGGATCTGACAGGCAGAACTCGCCGCCCCCACCCCCCCCCCCCCCCCGGCGTCTCGCAACAGTGGGGATGCTGGAAGACTTCAGGAACGAGGTGCTGGGCCTCGTCAAATTCGCACTCGACGCGCGGGCCAAGTGCTCGACTCCGGCAGCCCAGATCGCGGTCGCCCCCTCTTTGGGCGAGGATGCTCCCGTCCGGCGAGCCGGGAAGGAGGTGGCCGAGGAAGGCCGGGGGTGCGAACTCCCAGGATGCGAGCTCTTCCCCGGCTCGGCAGGCCGAGGCCGGTTCGGCGAGCTGGGCTCGCGAGACTCGCCGGCTCGCCCAGTGGGGGGAGGCAGTCCTTTCAGTGAGCTGGTCTCCTCAGCTCCAGTCCCGGATGGGTTCAGGGAACCCGAGATGTCCTACTACACCGGGAGGGGAGACTCGGTCCAGCATGTCCAATAGTTCAAGGATGTGGTCTCCATCCATCAGATGTCGGACAGATTTAAATGCCGACTCTTCGCCATCACCCTCCGGGAGAAGGCGAGGGAGTGGTTCCACCAGCTCCCGGCCAGCTCCATCTACTGCTTCGAGGACCTGCGCCGAGGGTTCATGCTGAGATTCACCACCTCGAAGAAGAGGAAGAAGGAGTCTGATTCTTTGTTCCACATTAAGCAGGGGGTGAACGAGACGTTGGGGAGCTATGTGGACCGATTCCAGGAGGAAGTTACTCAAGTCCAGGAGATGCCGGGCCATAGTCTGATGATGGCTTTTACCCTGGGCCTGCAGCAGGGTTTCTTCCGAATGGAGCTGAAGAGAGTTCCCCCCCCCCCCTCTCCTACGAGGAGTTGATGGAGAGGGCGGCAAGAGAGGTCGACGGGGAGGCGTCGAACCCGGAGTTTGCAAGGAAGCTGGCCAGGTGGGCCACGGAGGAAGAGAAAGAGTCGAGAGGAGGAAAGGCACAGGAGGAGAGAAGAGGAGATCCTAGGCAGAGGGAGCAAAGGCAGCTCCAGTGGCAGCAGTAGCCGAGGTGGGGGCACTTGGAGCCCGACTGTCGGCTCGGCTGGAGACCTGAGTGGCAGGGGCAGGGGCCACTGAGAGGATACTACGGAAGGGGTCACCACCAGGGGAGGAAAGATTAGTTCCACCCTCCGGGCTGGAGGCAGGGCCAGAGGCCCCGGCTCCCCGATCAGGAGGAGGCCATGGCCATAGCCTTGGGAGC
The DNA here is from genome assembly GCA_039583875.1 of Platanthera guangdongensis. Lineage (NCBI taxonomy): Eukaryota > Viridiplantae > Streptophyta > Magnoliopsida > Asparagales > Orchidaceae > Platanthera > Platanthera guangdongensis. The sequence goes on along the minus strand of CM077150.1, from coordinate 242,931,483 downwards.
AAGGAGGGGGATCATGAGGAGGAGGAGAAGGGAGGTCAGAGTGGAGCTGCCCTATTGCGACTTCCATCAGGAAGAGGGGCATGCCACAGCCACCTGCCCGGAGTTCCTTGAGATGAGAGGGAATCGGGAACAACAGCAGCAACAGCAGGGAGGATGACAAGAAGTGAGGATCGAGGAGGTCCTGCCTCGGGCGGAGGAGGATCGTTGCGAAGACCGGGTGGATGTCGGGACCCGAGGAGGGATCGGAGTGATCCACGGGGGAGTGGGGATCGAGGCTTCCCGCAAGGCAAGTCTCCACACCATGTAACGGCGAAGCGTCGCCTCCACATCCCAAACCCCACCCCCGGAGGAAAGGATCACTTTCTCCAGGAATGATATGCCAGACCACGAGGACCCATTCTGCGACGTGCTGGTCATTAAGGCCGCCATCGAGAATTTCACCGTCTCTCGGATCCTCGTAGACAACGGGAGTTCCGTCAACGTCGTCTTCAAAAAGGCATTCGACGCGATGAAGGTGGAGGCAAAGAGGGTGCTGGCCTCAGATGGCCCCTTGTTCGGGTTTTCAGGGGAAAGGAAGGAAGTGGAGGGAGGAGTTGGGCTCCATGTCACCTTGGGGGGCAGTCCCGAAACTGCAAGTTCGTCATTGTGGACGCCCCCAGCAGCTACAGCGCCATCTTTGGGAGGCCTCTTATCAGCGCCTTCCGCTGCGTCCCCTCGTCTTTCCATCAGTGTTTGAAGTTCAACGCTGAGGGGGTCCAGGTTAGGGTCAGGGGGGACCCAAAGGTGGCGCGGGAGTGTTATGTCACTGCGGTGAACACCATCTCCTGGCAGGAGGGAGCCGAGGAGATGGGGCAAAGGATGGAGGAGGTCGAGCAGGAAGCAGGAGGGGAGGAGCCGGAAGTGAAGGACTGCGCAGGAGAGGCGGCAGGAGGAGATCTGGAGGAGGTGGCCGAAGTGAGGGGCGTGGGAGAAGAGATGGAGGTAGAGGTCCCCATTCCAGAGGAGGGGGATGCCGAGGGATGGGGGGAGCAAGCCAGGTTGGAGGCAGCAGAAGAAGTGGTGGAGATGGAAGTGTTCACCATAGGAGGCAGGACGGAGAAGATCCGCGTCAGCGGGGGGCTGACCCCGGAGGACCAAGGTAGGATGCTGGAGTGCATCCAGAAGAACGTGGACATCGTTGCTTGGAACGTCGCGGAGATGCCGGGGGTTGACGCGGATGTGGTTTGCCATCGCCTCAACCTGAACCCTGGAACACTCCACGTTCAGCAGAAGAAGAGATCCACTGCGGACAAGCTGGCGGAACCCATCAGGGAGGAGGTGGCGAAACTCCTCAAGGCCGGCTTCGTGTCTGAGATTCAGTACCCCGGCTTTGTCTCCAACGTGGTTATGGTTAAAAAAGGAGACGGCCGATGGAGGATGTGTATCGACTTTTCCTTACTTAATAAAGCTTGTCCTAAGGACTGTTATCCTTTGCCTCGAATCGACGCGCTGGTTGACTCAGCCATCGGTTATTCTGTAATGAGTTTTTTAGATGCTTTTTCAGGTTATCATCAAATCAGGATGCACCCCCCAGACATCAAGGATGTCTCGTTCATCACAGGGGATGGATGCTACTGCTACAATATGATGCCCTTCGGGCTGAAGAATGCTGGGGCAACCTACCAGAAAATGATGGATAGGGTCTTCAAGGAACAGAGGGGGAGGAATTTGGAGGTGTATGTAGATGACCTCATGATCAAAAGTCGGGATGTGGACTCCCACCTCCGGGACCTGGAGGAGACCTTCACCACCCTGCGCAAATACAAAATGCGATTGAACCCCCTGAAATGTGTTTTTGGGGCCAGTAGGGGAAAGTTCTTGGGACACCTCCTCACCCCGGCGGGGGTCGAGCCAAATCCAGATAAGGTCAGGGCTAGCTTGGAGCTGGGGTCCCCGCGGAATGCTAAGGAGGTCCAACGGCTGACAGGGAAGCTAGCAGGGCTGAGTCGCTTCCTTTCTCGGGCAGGGGAGAAGTGCTCCCCCTTCTTCAAAATTCTAAGGGGTGGTCAGAGGTTTGAATGGACCAAGGAGTGCGAGGAGGCGTTCCGGGCCCTCAAGGGGCAGTTGACACAGGCTCTGCTGCTCCAAGGACCGAAGGATGGGGAGGACCTATTCCTATATCTCGGGGTCGGGGAGGAGGCCTTGAGCTCGATTTTGGTTCGTGAAGATGGGAAGAGGCAGCTCCTTATTTATTACGTGAGCCGGGTCCTGAGGAAGGCCGAGCTCCGGTATCCGATTTTGGAGAAACTAGCCTTTGCACTGATCATCTCGGCTCGGAGGCTGCGACCTTACTTCCAAGCACACTCAATCCGAGTGGTGACCGACCATCCTCTCCGCAACATCTTCGAGGGGGTGGAGCATTCAGGCAGGCTGGCTAAATGGTCGGTGGAGCTGAGCGAGTTTGATGTCTCCTTCGTTCCGCGGCTCTCGATCAAAGCTCAGGCGATGGCCGACTACATGGTTGAAGTGGCGGAAGAAAAGCTCACCCGCCCGACTCCTTGGAAGGTGAGGGTGGATGGCGCCTTGGGAAGGCATTCCCTAGGGGTAGGGGTGATCCTGGAAAGACCTCAGGGGACTCGAATTGAGCAGACGGTGGTGGCGCACTTTCCCATTACCAACAACCAGGCCGAGTACGAGGCCGTGATAGCGGGGTTACGCATGGTCAGGGAGCTGGGGGTGTTGGATGTGGAAGTCCTTACTGACTCCATGATAGTAGCTTCCCAGATCAACGGGGAGTTCGAGGCAAGGGAGCCCACCTTGCGATCGTACTTGTCCAAGGTGAAGGGGGTCATTGGCACTTTTCAAACTTTCACCATCCGAGACGTGCCCAGGGAAGAGAATGAACAAGCCGATTAGCTGGCAAAGCATGGTCCCCATGCGGGGGGCACCATCACCGACCTGTTCCGCCCCTCCATCGAAGAAGGAGAGCTCATGGAAATCGATCAACAAGCTTCGTGGATGGATCCAGTTGTAGTTTTCCTCTCCACGGGAGAGTATCCGGAAGGAGTAGATAAGAAGAAACTAAGGCACAAGTCAGCTTATTACCTCCTCCAGGATGGGCAGCTATACAGGAAGACCCTCGCAGGGATGATGGCTCGCTGCGTGGCCGGGGGCGAAATATAGAGGATCTTGGAGGAAGTCCACTCCGGGGAATGTGGGAGTCACTCCGGGAGTCGGACCCTGGAGGGAAGGATAGTCAGGCAAGGGTATTTTTGGCCCACCCTGGGCCGAGACGCTGCAGAGTTCGCAAGAAGATGTCATAAGTGCCAGCTGTTCGCCCCTCTTCAGCTACAGCCGGCCCAATGACTCAAGAGTATCCCGGCCCCCTGGGCCTTCGCAATCTGGGGAATGGATTTGGTTGGACCATTTCCCCAAGCCAGCGGCCAGAGAAGGTTCCTCCTAGTGATGATTGACTACTTCTCCAAGTGGATGGAGGTGAAGGCACTGGCCAAGGTGACCTCCCAGGCGATCAGGAACTTTGTTTGGGGGGAGATCATCTGTCGCCATGGGCTGCCCCAGGCCATCGTCACGGACAAAGGGCCCCAGTTCGCCAGTGCCGAATTCACCAGCTTTTGCGAGCAGCTTGGGATCGACCTCAGGTTCGCCTCGGTCCACCACCCCAGGAGCAACGGGCAGGTGGAGGCCGCGAACAAGATCATCGTCAACCTCCTCAAGAAGAGGGTGGAGAATTTGAAGGGGAGCTGGGTGGAACAGCTTCACGCGATTCTTTGGGCCTTAAGAACCACTCCCAACACGGCTACAGGTGAGACCCCCTTCAAGCTCTCCCATGGGTGCGAGCGGTGCTCCCCGTGGAATTTGAAGTCCAAACGCCACGAGTTGTGGCAGCCAAAGAGGACCGAGAAGAATGGCAAGACGAGAACGAGGAGGAGCTGAAGCTCTCCCTCGACATGGTGGAAGAATTGAGGGACCTTTCGGCTGTCCGACAGGAGGAGGTAAAAAGAAGGATGGCCAAATACTTTGATAAGCATGTCAGGATCAAGCAGTTCGTGGAAGGAGACTTGGTGATGAAGAAGGTGGATGCGGCATGGAGGTCGGCATCCGTGGGGAAGCTCAATCCCAGCTGGGAGGGACCATTTATTGTAAAGGAAGCTCTAAAGTCAGGAGGCTATCGACTCCAAAATGTAGAGGGCGAGACCCTGAGTCACACCTGGAGTGGTGACGACATAACCAAAAAGGGGTCTAACATAACCACCCAGCCCCAAGAAAGACGGTCGAACGGAGGCAAGAACCTAGGCGAGAACCCGCAAGAAATTTGATAACTCAGGCGAAGGATGAGCCGGCTCGCCTTGCTTGGTGGGCGAGTGGCCACCTCAGCAGGGCTGGACCGCAGAGGCGGGTCGCCCTGCGCGGTAATAGTGAATATACAAATGAGGCAAGCGAGGAAGCATTTATAAGAGCAATAATAAATGAAAATCACAAAGTCTAGGCGCGGCTCGCACTTACACCTCAAAAAAAAAACTAAAAATACATGTGGTATACATCTAACAAGCAGATGACAAAGAAGCGAAGGCGATGCGGGATCCCGGGCGGGGAGTCCTAGATGGGCTGGAAGGACTTATCCCCGGGATCCGGCACAGGGAGGAACAGCGCCGGCACCACGTCGCTCACCGAGAGTTCCACGGCCTCGCTCTTGAGGAGATCCGCACGCCGCAACATCTGCATCGTGTACTTCGCGGCGCTGGCGGCATTTTTCTGCATCAACACTTCCAACTCGTGGTCAGAATGGTGCTCTAGCGGGCAGCCCCTGTTATCAGGCGGAGGGACTGCAGCGGCAGCCTCCAGCTCGCACACCCTCGCCTCCAGCGCTGATTTGTCCTGACCAAGGGTGGCGATCTCGGCACCCATCCGTCTCGCCGCCGCCGCGTCCTGGGGAAAGGAGAGAGAATCGTAAGGTGAATTCGCGAGAAGGGGCGGTCATTGAGGGTGAACACGTACCACCCCACCAAGGTACTGCGCGAGGGTCTCCTCCGCCGCGTCGGCCAGTCTCCTCTGAAGATTCGCGTCCTCCTGAGCAAGCTTCCGGGCCTCCTCCCTCTCGTCCGCCAACTTCTTAAGGGAGGTGGCGTTCCGCTCCAGCTGGGTGCAGCGCTTCCCAACCATATGGGCTAGCTCCAGGCCGCGCAGCTGGGCCCGCGCGCTCTCGTGAACCAGTACTCGCGTCGCCTCTTTGTCGTAGATAGCGGCGTCCTCTCGCGAGTAGAGGCCGAACGAGAAGTTGTAGGCCTCCCCGCTGATGGTATCCTGCTCCAGCCAACTCGACAACAGGGTTGAGACCACTGCGCGATTTGAGTCCTTGTCCCATGACAGAAGCGGAACGCCAAGCTCGTCCAAATACTTCTCGCCGTAACCAAAGTTTCGGTGCCCTCTCGGCACCGGCTTCGCAGTATTTTGTGACCCGTCCGGCGGCGCAGAAGTGCCTGTCACCCCGCTGGGGGCGTCACTGGACGAGGCAACCAAAGGGGGGGAACCCTCGGCCGGAAGAACCGCCGGGGCCTTGCCTTTCCTTTGGCCACCGGCGGGCTGCTGGCCCGTAGGCTTCGCCATCTTGGGCGGGGGAGCGGGCTATCCGCCGCCCGACCGCTTCTTGGCAGGGACCAACGGGGCGTCGCGCTGAGCGGCGTCTGTGGCCTGAGCTCGGGCGAGGACCCCGGGGGCGGTCCGAGCGCTCTCGTAAGGGGGATGAAGGGAAACGTCCCGCTCGACTGCCAAGAGTAGGGGGTAAGACAAAGGAGAAAAGGGTAAGGCAGAGCAGTAGCGAGTGACAAACCTACCCTAGGCGGGACAGCGGCAAGGTCATCAAGATGGCGGCGCAAGTACGCGACCTCGAAGTTCTTCCCGGCGAAGAACCCGCACAAGTCGGCCTCGTGGCCCCCTAGGCTGGGCGAGCGGTAACTCGCCTTGCTGAGTTGCACCAGCGAGAAGGGGACGTTGCCGAAATCCCCCTTGACGAACAGGAACTTTTTAAGCCAGTTGTGACTCTTATTTACGGTCTCCCGCACCTTGAGGTGGGCGGGGAGAAGGAAGGGTGGATCAGTACTGGATCCACTTCCACCTGCCCCGTCGTTGCATTCCGGATCGCGGCGGCATGCGAGGATAGTGATAGTCGCGCACCGCCACCAGCTCCTGCTGGTCCAGGCCAACTTGCTCCGAGGCATTCCTTAGGCGCTCCTCAGCCCGCGTGATGTGCACGCCAGGCGAAGTGACCTCGCCACCTTCTGCAGCACGCGGGGCCCCCTCCAGGGCCGCGTGCCGAGCCTCGGTGTCGGCCTTATCTTGGTCGACCCTCTTCACGAGCTCCTGGAGCAGCAAAGTATGATTCTGGAACAGTCGCGTCACCTGACTCTTCATCCCCACCGCATCAGCCGGGTCGCCCAGGTAATCTGAAACACCCTCCACGTCAGGCGGAGGAGAGTACCCTTCGCTCATCTCCGTTTCGGAGGAGACCATGTTGTAGCCTACAAAAAGGGGCAATTCATAAGGAACAAGCGAGAACAAGGGCAAGCACTAAGCACGAACTTACCAGGGGTTGGCACGTCGTCTATACCGATAGAAGGGCGAGAGGAGCCCGACCGACCCTAAAAAGGTTCCCCCTCGAGGGTCGCGAGAGATTTCCCTAGTCCGGGGGGAACTGGCGGACGAGGGCTATTTGGGGGTGGACGGTCCAGACCTGAGGGACTACCAGCCCTCTCAGACGACAAGGGAGGGGGGTGATCCTCCCCCCGGTCCTCCTCATCCTCACGAGGTGGTTCCTACAAGACGAGGGGTCAGAGACGTAGCAACAAGCCGAGGAGGAAGGTCGCATACCTCAGGAGCGACCTCATCGCCAGCCGCCGAGCTAGAACCCGGGAAGTTTTTCGTCGGGGACCGCCTCACGATCTTCCCCTTCACCGGCCTGAAGAGAGGGCCGGGAGACCCACGCACTAACCAAGGGGCAGTCTCGAGGGCCTCCTCCCGAGTCTTCTGGCCGGCAGCCGCCAGGCGAGCTCGCACCTCTTCGCTGATCGGCATCAAGAAACTGCAGTCTGTTCAAGAAAAATGAGAGGGTCTGGGGAGCCCCCCTTGGGCTCAGCGATATATTTATAGCCGAATAGTGGGGCCCCACCAGAAGATTCCCTGCCAGCTCAGCACAGTACTCGCCGAACACGCGGGTTGGATGATTCTTTCCGAGCTTGTATCAAGCTCAAAAAGAGCGGGGATTGTGTACAACCCCGTGTTCGTCGAGTGGGTCCCACCAGAAAGATCGAGCGGATCTAGCCCCGCGACCCACACCCAAGCAGCGAGCAGACATGCGGCAGGGGGCTGGTCCACTCCCACTCATTTCAAGAGAGCGAGCCGGGCGAGACGGCTCCCCTACTCTCCCGCTCGCTCAGAGAATCGCCGACCAGAGCGGGGGGTGCCCTTCGTCGCACCAGTACTAGCGGATGGGCTCGGCAACCCGTGACCTGCGAGCTGATCGGAGGGTCACGATGGCCACCAGCCCGCCCCCTACACGCGACCTGGTCGCATGTCCGCCCCAGCAGAGGACTGGCGGGTCGCGGTGATCCGGCTCGCGTTCGCCCAAGAAGAATAGGCGAGCCACTAGAGTCAGGTCGCGCCCGCCTCCCGCGGAAAGGGGTTGGCGGCGAGCTGGCTCCCCATGGTGCGAATAGCTTCTCAGAACAGCAGAGCCACGCTGTTGGCAGACCAGGTTGGACTGCGCATAGCTTCTCAGAACAGCGGAGTTTGGCTGTTGGCAGACCCGATCAAGGGCTTTTTGGTATTTTCAGGTCAGTTCTTTTGATTATTGGCAGTTCAGATTCCAAAAACTATAAATAAGACCCAAGGGGTACCTCAGATGGCACGCTTGGAGTGCCTCCCTGCTCCTGTTTTCCAGTGCTTTCTGAGGGTACCTTAGCTCAGCTTCTGGCTAAGGAGGGGAAGCGCTCAGAGATCTTCCGGGTTTGTGGTGGGACCTCCCTGCCGAACCCTTGGGTCTGTTTTCTTTTTGGCTTCTTTGTTGTTTTTCTTGCAGGAGCAAAGTAGGCGTGAGACCACCCCTTCCCCAAGGGTCGAACTCCACAGGAGACCGGATTCCGGTTTCAACAAAATGGCAAGCTGGGCTTAGGTGCATCATCAAGCCAACCCCCACTAATTCAGAAAAATATTCTGACAACTCCAATTAAATTTGTTTCAGAAAAAGGAAAAGAGAAAATAGATAATGATAAAAATATTAAACCAACTGAATTAAAACCAAAGAATAAGAAAAGGAAACAGAATAAGAAAAATCCTAACTACAACAATGTTCAACAGATTTTGTCGAACTCCGATCGACGAAATGTGTACAGTTCGTCGAACTCAAGTCGATGAACTCCGAACGCATATTTCTATTATAATAATTTGATGAACTACGATCAACGAAACCAGTTTGGTTCGTCGAATCGAGATCGATGATTTTAGGGCCCAGAGAATGAATATTCTCATTCTCTGAGTGGAGTTCGACAAACTCAACCCCATTCGTCGAACTTAGTTTGACGACCTCACTTAAATTCGTCGAATGCAGTTCAGTATAACAGAAACTTTAATTTTGCTAAGACTAATAATCAACCAAGATCATCCATAAATCAATTTAATCAATGTATTATACCACCTAGAAGATATTACCCTTTATGTTATAAATGTTAACCAGAATACTCTTATATCTCTAGTTTTAGTTATGTGAAGAAAGAAGGATCCATGGTAACATGGGCCAAAAATAGCTAATTTGTCTTATTGCATGTGAAAGACTATCCTACCACAGAGCAACAGTGATATCTGGATAGTGCCTGTTCTAAACACATGACTGCAAACAAGGACAACTTAATCAATTATAAGTCAAAGCTAGTACCAAAGGTAATATTTGGTGACTCCAATTGTGGTCAGACTGAAGGCTATGGAAAGGTCAAGATTGGGTCTGTCACCTTCAGGAAGGTTGCATATATAAATGGACTGAAGCATAACCTTATCTCCATAAGTCAATTATGTGATGAAAGATTTCAGGTATCATTCAATAAAACTTATTGTATTATTACTTCTTTAGATAACCATATAGTATTGACTGGTACTAGAGTAGGAAACTTTTACATAGTTAACTTCCAGTCAGCTAAATCTAAAATTTGTTTGCTCAATCAAACTATTAACAATAATGACCTTTGGCATTGGAGATTAGGTCATGTAAATTTGGAAAACATTGCCAAACTCTCTAGGGACAACCTTGTTAGAGGTTTGCCTTCTTGCCCCTACAAGAAAGAAAGCCTTTGCAAGGCTTGTCAATTAGGCAAGAAAACTAAAAGTAGTTTTAAATCAGTAAATAAAAGTGACTCACCTAGAATATTGTACTTACTACATATGGACCTTTTTGGCCCTATTGCAGTACAAAGTCTAGAAGGGAAATCGTATACTTTAGTGATTGTAGATGACTTCTCTAGATTCACTTGGGTATTCTTTCTGAGATCTAAGTCTGATAACTTCAAGGTTCTTACAGATTTTCTCAAGAACATACAGATTGAGTACTCTACTCCAGTTGCATTGATTAAAAGTGATCATGGTACAGAGTTTGAGTCTCTTCTTATGCAAGAGTTCTATGAGAAGGAAGGTATCAGACACTGCTTCTCAGCCCCTAGAACACCTCAACAAAATGGGGTTGCTTAAAGGAAGAATAGAATCTTAATTAAATCTACAGGCACATTACTTGCAGATGCTCATTTGCCCCTATCCTTTTGGGCAGAGGCTGTGAGCACAGCAAATTATGTACTGAATAGAAGTCTTATACACAAATTTAAGAATAAGACTATTTATGAGCTACTTAAAGGGAAGAAACCTTAAGTAGACTATTTCAAAATTTTTGGTTTCTTATGTTACATTCACAACAATAATAAGAAACACATTATAAAATTTGAAGCCAAGGCTGAAATGGGAATTTTTCTTGGATATTCCTAAGTAAGTAAGGATAGGGTATTTAATAAATCTACCTTAAAAATTGAAGAATCTGTACATATTTCATTTGATAAAACTAACATGTTCTACAAGGAGAAAGAAATTTCTACCAGTAACTCTTTGTAGGAACCATATTTGTGTGAGAAGCTGAATGATTTAACCCTCACCAATGAGGCTGTTAGCCATCCTTCTCCACAAATTGCTGAAGACAATGAAGCTAAAAATAGTGAAGATGAAGACACTAAAAACTGTGAAGAACCTCCAACAGCTACTATAATTCCATAAGAGGAATTTATTCCCCAAGCTGTTGTTCAACCAACTCCACCTATTGAATTTGTCACACTTAGAGATCATCTTGTATCTCAAGTGATTGGAGACATTTCATTTGTGTGCAGACCAGGAATCAACTCAACCAAGACTTGATGCATGTCTGCTTCATATCTCAAATTGAGCACAATCCATTAAAGATGCAGGGCAAGATCCCCACTGGATTGTTTTAATGCAAGAGGAGCTCAACCAATTTGTGAGATGCAGAGTTTGGGATTTAGTTCCAAGACCAAAAGACTACCCAGTTATTTGAACTAAATGGGTATTCAGGAACAAGATTGATGCCCAAGGCATTATAATAAGGAACAAGGCAAGGCTGGTTGCTCAGGTCTATAGGCAAGAGGAAGGGATTGACTATGACCAGAAATTTTCCCCTGTTGCAAGACTGGAAGCAATCAGAATCTTCCTTGCATATGCTGCCTACAAGAAGTTCAAGGTTTACCAAATGGATGTTAAGAGTTCGTTCCTGAATGGTGAACTTAAAGAAGAGGTTTATGTTGAACAACCTCCAAGTTTTATTTCTCCTACTTATCCCTCTTATGTTTTTAAATTGCATAAGTCTCTTTATGGTTTAAAGCAAGCTCCAAGAGCTTGGTATGAAACCTTAGCTAGCTTTCTTTTAGAGCATAAATTTTCTAGGGCCATTATAGATAGGACATTATTCACTAGACACCATAAGAATCAAATCTTGTTAGTACAAATCTATGTAGATGACATCATTTTTGGGTCTACAGATTCCAAGCTATGCAAGAGATTCTCTGACCTCATACATTCAAAGTTTGAAATGAGTAGCATGGGTGAGCTCTCCTACTTCCTTGGTCTCTAAGTGAAGCAGCTACCTGATGGCATCTTTATATCCTAATCTAAGTATGCTAAGGAGCTAATCAAAAAGTTTGGGATGTCAGATGCCTCAGCCAAGAAAACACCTATGCCTACAAATGTTGTAATTGACTCTGAAGAACATGGGAAGCCTATTGATCAGAAATTATATAGGGTCATAGTTGGGTCCCTATTATATCTTACAATAAGTAGACCTGACATAATGTTTGTTACATATCTTTGTGCTATGTTCCAAGTGAACCCTAAAGAATCACACCTTATTTTCTTAAAAAAGAATTTTAAGATATATAGAGAGTTGTCCTAGTCTAGGACTCTGGTATCCAACTGAGTCAGAGTTTGAGTTAACTGGATACTCAGATGCTGATTTTGCTGGATTTAGAGTGGACAGAAAAAGTACCTCAGTGACATGCCAGTTCCTTGGTATGAGATTAGTGTCTTGGTTTTGCAAAAAACAGTCATCTATGTCTACTTCAACTGCTGAAGCAGAATACATAGCAGCTGGTAGTTGCTGTTCCCAAATGCTGTGGATTCAGAACCAACTCCTGGACTATGGCTTCAACTTAAATAATTCAACTTTACTATGCGATAACACAAGTGCAATTTCCATTGCACAAAATCCAGTGCATCATAGTAGGACTAAGCACATAGACATTAAGCATCATTTCATTAGAGAGTGTGTGGACAAAAATAAAATTAAGCTTGTATATATATATACTGATTTGCAAAGAGCAGATATCTTCACCAAACCCTTGGATGATAGGAACCATCTGTTCTTTATAAATCAGCTCGGTATGATCAATGGAGAGGCCTTAATTTAAACTTCTATCTATGGTCGAAGAATTTGCCTCAATTCGTCGATCGGAGATCGACGAACTGAGAAGAGTTCTAGAGAAATTCATCGAACTGAGATCAACGAACTCTCTGTGTGTGAAGCTATTTTCGTCGACCGGAGATCGACGATATTGTTTCAGAAAATTTTCATCGAACTGAGATCGACGAAATGTTTTCACTTCTTCTGACTGAGATCGGCGAATTCTTTTGACTATAAAATATTTTGTCGAACCCAGATCAAAGAAGTTTTACTTTTCGTCGGACAGAGTCTGCCGCTTCATATTCTGAAAACCATATATCTAGGTTTTCTTCGAGCTCCGTCCCACGCTTTATGTTCCTTTGCACTTGATCTCTGTTTCTCTTTTGTCGGCGAACTAATGACGATTCCAGCGACCTCCCTTGTTATAATTAAATTTGACATGGGCTTTGATATTGATTTTGATTCCTTCCAGCACTCATTCTAGATATTTGTGGACATTATGAAACTGCTAGAGGACCAAAACCTGAAGAAATTCATGACTTGCTGCATTAAGATAGCAATGACTGAGATTAAGGAATGAGTGTTCACCTCTATAACACCAGAGGAAGATACAATGACAGGGGCAATCTCTAGTAATCAAGTGTCTCTTTCCCCCACCATTCTATCTGAATTTTTTTGTCTGATAAATGGTAATGAAGAAATAGAGATGGATAGTGATGAGTATGAAAATATGCTGATAAAGATGCGTCACTCTGGAGAAAATCCAAATAAATTGTTGAAGAAAAATTTATCTACTGAGTATAAATTTTTGGTGGATGTTGTCGGCAAAGTTCTGCTGTGAAAGCATACTTCCCATGACTACATCACCAGGCACCAGTTCTTTATGATGGGTGCCCTAGTTGAAAAGAAAAGAGTAAACTGGGGAAAGTTATTGTTTGATTTGATAAAGAAAAAGAATAATAAGAAGGAAGTGTGTTTTGGAAGGATTCTGGGAATCTTTCTTCATGAGAAGGCTCCTGAACTACTGGTCTCCACGATAGTGTTCATAAATGCCTCAAAAAGGCTTACATCTGCACTTTTTGGCAGATGGGAGAGGTAAATCACAAAGCCATCCAAGGATTCATCCTCCTCCAAGACTTCTGAGAGAACCAGGGTTGTGCTAGCCACTCCTCCACCTCCAGAAGATGTCCTACATTCCACCCACATTCCTTCACCTCATCCTCACCAACAACCATCTTCTTCTCCAATTCATACTCCACCAAATCAACAACAACATCAACCCTCACCAGTTCCATCTCTAGAGCATACCACACCACCTCCATCTCCACTTCCACATTCTTCACCTCAAATTCATATCTCTAAAATACCATCTACCTCTATTCAGGAACCATCCCTCAACATCATGTCTCCTCAACCATCTCCACAACATTCTCCAATCCAAGAACCCATCTCTTCCACCACAACCACAGTCCAACATTCTACCACTGCAACTCCTTAAACTGATATCACTTCAGTTCCCCCACACTGACATACCATCTACTACTCCAGACTCCACACATACAGATCTTTCCAGTCTATTCTCTGTGTGTTCAAACTATGGACATCACACTCCTTACTCCTCCACTATATTTAACTTTTTCTGATAAAGCTAAAGATCTTCTAGCATTTATCTTTCCCACTCTTGAAAAACTCATATCCATTATTATAGCTCCTCTCTCTGCTTCCATCACTTCTTTATCATCCAGAATTGCTGCTCTGTCCTCTATTCCTTCTTCTGGAGGACTGGATTCAGGGCCCCCTGAACCCAGTTAGGGGGAGATGCTCTGTGAAGAAGCTCTAGTTTTGACAGCAGCAATAGAAGCAGCAGCAGATTATGTGATGTCAGATGATTTAGAAGAAGCAGCCCCCCTGCTTAAATAATTGAGTTATATACAGATTCTGATATAGAAATGGATGACACAATTTTGACAGAAATAATAACTGTTAGTGATTGCATCATTAATCCCACAGTTGATTTATTCAGTTTACTAAATTCTTTTGATACAATTCATTTGAATTATCTTCCATTTGTCTTCCCAAAGCCTTCTATGGAATTAGTTCCACATACTGCTCCAATAAGCCCCATAGTTGCTAAGCAATTTAAGGCTAGTTTTGCAGTAGCAGATCTTCCCAAAGTATCAGCTACCATGGCCAGTTCTTTTCCAAAGGCCATCTGACCTCCCACATACAAGATGGATGACAGTCCCCTACCATATTTAGATGAAATCATTATGGCTGACATAGAAGAAGAAATCTCATTAATTTCTGAAAATGTTGCTGAAACAGTTGTTCCAAAAGCTGCAGAACCTCCAGTACAGCCTCAAGCAGAAAAACAAATATCAAAAGGTATTCTCAAGGCTCTTGATGATTTATATGACAATCCTCAGGGATCTTCTGATGATGATGATGATTATAATTCTGATGATTCTGATAATACTACTGCCAAGGAGAAAATTTCTAAGAAAAGAAAGGTTGTTCCAAAAGCTACTCCTAAACCAAATCCCACCCATGACACTCCCTATTATATTCTGTAGAATATCACTCCATATCAAGGGATGCCAGCATGGATGTGGCTTTCTAAGAATGAGCAGAAAGCCAGAAATAAAAGTAGGAGATACTCTCCTCCTCCTCCTTCTCAAAGGAACTGGAGAGATCCTCCTCCTCCTCCTGCTGGTGCTTCAGGAAGCAGTTCTCAGAGGTATACTCCATATGCTAGAACATATCAAAGACAACCTGATAGATCCTCAAGATCACATGGAAGCAGCCAGCAAAGGTATTCTTCTAGCAGTAGACAGCAGCAACAGCAACAACTGCAAGACATTAAACAACAAGCTTCTAAAATTGAAAAAGCAGAAAGTCCAAAAAGGACTGCATCACCACCTATTCCATTTGTGGATCCTAAAACAGAAACAACTTCAAGAATGGCCAGATTCCAGGAGCTTGTTGGATTATTAATGATCAACAAAGCTAAAGCTGAAGGGAGAGATCCTTCTCAGTACTCAACCATGTCATCATACAAAAAGGAAGAATTGAAAAGGTATGAAAAGGCTAATAAATTTTTCAATGTAGATGCCTATATGAACTTGCATCCAGAGGCTGTGGTACCCAGGGCAACTTCTCTTAATATAATTGGTGTTGCTGATATGACCATGTCCAAAAGAGAAGCAGCAAATCCTAATAGAGAAATCAACTTCACCGAGCCTTCTGAGAAAGACAAAGCTGAAAAGGAAAAGAAGAAGAAGAAATGATATAATCTGTTTAGTTTTGGTTTTCTGAACTATATTTATTTTCTGTCACGAAGCTACTATCTATGTAAATATCTTCTGAATGTTTTATTTTTTTGTCAGATATATTTATCCTGCTTTGTGAATGTTTTTCTTTCAATTATATTAGTGACATCACCTAAATAGGGGGAGATTGTTGGATCCCTAGTTAGATTTGGGCTAGGTTCACTAATTAGGATGTTTGTCCCATAATGTATAGCCAGTGTCATTTGTTTTAAGTCCTAGAGTCTAGGCTAAGTCTTTAGGTTAAACCATACATGGACCAGCCAGTAGAAGACCTCAAATAACTCAAGACTTAGAGAAAATCAAGTTCAGTAAATAAGTTCGACGTTTGTCGAACTCAGCTCAACGATCGTCGATCGCTGATCGATGGACTCAGAGTTAATTCTTTGAGTTGAGATCGACGATATTTGTGCTCAGGATGACGAAGTCTAGATTTCAACTTCAACACATTCTTTCCAGAATACTTTCTCTGAACTCAGCTCGACAAAGATAGATTACCAGCTCGACGAACTTGGAGTGCAGAATTGGCAAGTGCAGTTCCCTGTGCTCAGCTCGACGAACTTGGATCTTAGGTCGACGAACAAGTTTTCTCAGGTCGACGAACAGGATTTCTCAGCTCAACGAACTTGGATCTCAGGTCAACGAAATCTGTTCTTTAGTCGACGATTTCTGTTGCAGTTCCAGACTTAGAATTTTCCTTATTTTTTGTCTTTTATTTCATATTATTTAGCAGTGATTTACTGGCAGTATTGATTATGGTCTTCATCAGGATAATTACTTGCTTAATTAATTGGGATATTTGGGGAAACTCATTAAAGCAAATATTCTCCAGCCAATTTTCATTCTCCAGGCAGTCAGTAATCAATGCAGATGTTTCAAAATTCAAAGAAGAATTCGACAGAGATATATAAAAGGAATTTTTTTCAGTCGATAGGAAGAAGGAAGAAGATACCAGAACCAGAGAACATACAACAAACCTCTCAGACATTCTCTGTGCAGAAAACACTTTGTTTTCTTCTTGATTTTACTGAAGAAGAAGAAGAACAACAACAATCACTATCAAGAGTCTTCTTCAACTTCTACTCCAGGAGCTTTGAAAGACAACAATCTCTGAATCAGTCAGAAGTTCCTGGATCTTTTCAAGTCAAGGCTGAAGGCATACACCATGAGCATGGCTTCAAGTGATTTCTGTAGAAGCCTTGACAATAATAATCCACTTGTCTTCTTAGTTGTTTGAGAAAGAGAGGACACCATCAATATCTCTCCCGCCTCTTGTATAAAGGGTTTATTAACTCCCTTCAAAAGTTTATTTTGGTTTTTGGGGCACCTGATCAAAGCTCAAAGGTGGCAGTCACCTGATCAAAAAACTGCTAGTGGATTCCTACTAGGGTGGTAGAAGAGTGGATGTACCCAGGTTGGGGAATCACTATAAAATTTTTTGTGTTGTCTGGTTGCCCTTTTTTGTTGTTCTTGTTGTGGTTGTGAGAGTCTAGTTGTGTTATGATGTATTTCTATATTGTGTTAGATTAGATCATCTTAGACAGTTTTACCTTTCTGTTAATATTGGTATTAATTATTCATTACTCTGATATAAAAATCTTAAACAGCCAAAAGTTTTAACATACTCTATTCACACCCCCCCCCCCCCCCCTCTAGAGTAATCAGATCTAACCCCTATCTTTCATGGTACAAATAGTAAAATTTCCCATTATGGGATACAAATTGTAAAATTCCCCATCATGATGTGTAAATACTAAAATCCTCCAATATGGGGATGAAAATAGTAAAAATTTTCATCACGGGATGTAAATAATAAAATCCTCCAACATGGGGTGTAAATAGTAAAATTCATCATCATGGGATACAAATATTAAAGTTCCCCATCATGGGTGTTGAGACACCCTATTCCTATTTGGGTCAGGATCATATGTCTCTAGGATTTTGTGTTTTGACCTCCTGTATAGATTTTAGGTCAAAATAGAATTGAGTCCTAAGGTCATAGGCTAGGATTGGAAGCAGCTC
>CM077150.1:242825281-242913646 GCA_039583875.1 Platanthera guangdongensis | reverse complement strand
AACAACTTCAGATATTCGGAGCTTCCTTGAACTTGCAGGCTATTACCGCAAGTTGTGCAGGGGTTTTTAAGATAGCACTTACCCCCACATCTATTGAAAAATAAGGACATGACATTCAGTTAGACTGAGTAGTGCGAGTCCGCATTTCAGGAGCTGAAGGGTAGACTCACCTCAGCTCCCATCCTTGCCCTTCCTTCGGGAAAGGAAGGATTACAGATTTATACGGATGCGTCATACCAAGGCATGGGTGTGGTACTGATGCAGCACGGGCATACTATAACGTATGCTTCAATGAAGTTGAAGAAGCACGAGTAGAACTACCTAGTGTATGATTTGGAGCTCGGGGCTGTAGTCTTTGCCTTGAAGGTCTGGAAGCACAACCTTTATGGGGTTCATTGTCAGATATTCTCAGATCACAAGAACCTCAAGTATATTGACACGCAGAAGGACCTGAATCTATGCTAGTGGAGGTGGTTAGAGTTCCTCTGCGAACACCGTAGCAGATGCTTTGAGCAGGAGAGTCGACATGAATGGACCAGAGTCTCGGGTGATGGCTATAAAGATAGTGCGGATGATTGAAGACATGCAGATAACTATGGTGTCAAGGGCTGATCTAGAGGTTTATGCGGTGTACTTGGCAGCTCTGAGTATGGAGTGCAATATCAGAGACTACATCAGGGCAGAGCAGAGGGAGGATAAAGTGCTAGAGCCTATATTTAGAGACTTGGGAGAGGAAAAGTTAGATGAGTATTAACTACGTGGTGACCTCGTTCATTTCTGGGGTAGTGTTTATATAACCGCAGGAGGTGGGATCCGGGGAGACATACTCAGGGAGGCACACTGCACACAATATTCAGTGCACCTGGGGATCACCACGATGGCGGCGGATCTGCGGAAGGGCATGTTTTGTCCCAGGATGAAGAGGGATATCGTTGATTTTTTGACACACTGCGAGGCATACCAGTGGGTGAAGGCCGAGTGCAAAAGCCCTAGAGGATTACTGTAGCCACTACCGGTGCCAGAGAGGAAGTTTGACGATATTTTGATAGATTTTATACACTGGTTGCCTCCCTCTCACTCCGGGCATGATTCTATATAGGTTATCTTGGACCGATTGACCAAGGTAGCCAGGTTCATCCCGGTCTGATAGGACGCTCCAGTTGGTGTATTGGTGAGGCTGTTCGTGGAGCAGTTTGTGAGGTACCATGGCATACCCAAGATGATTATATCAGATCAAGACATCAAATTTAATTCCAGAGAATGGAGGGCAGTGCAGGAGTACTTAGGTTCCCAGCTCACATTTAGCATTGCCTTTCATCTACATACTGATGGGCAGATGGAGCGAACCAATAGGACAATGCAGGATCTGATGCAGTTTTGCATACTTGATACGGTGAAGCCCTGGGAGTTGTTGTTGTCATTGATGGAGTTCTCTTACAATAATAGCCATCAGGCCAGCATTAGCATGGCTCCCTATGAGGCATTGTATGGGAGGAAGTGTCAGACACTGCTATCTTTGGTTCAGGATGAGCACCCGAAGGCGCTTGGGCCAGATTACATCGAGGACACGGACGCGCTCATACGGCTGATTAGAGACAGGATATTAGAGGCTCAGAGTCGGCATGCGAAGTATTACGATGCGAGGCATCGTAAGGTAGAGTTCCATTACTTTGCCCGGGCGCGTGTTATTTCGCCCTGACGCTTGTTATTTCTCTCGCGTGCATGTTATTTTTCCCGGACACATGTAATTTTGCCCGAAAGCGCGTTATTATGCCCTAGTGAGGGTTATTTCACCCGAGCGCGCGTTATTTCGCCCGGGGCGCATTATTTTACACTGACGTGTGTTCTACCGGACACACGTTGGTATAGGGGAGACCGTGATACGTGCTCGACTACACTAACGGAAACTATCGTTACAAAGCATAAAAGCAAGATATGAGGGCTCCGACCAAAAGCGAACGAAAAGGGGTCAGGTTGGCTCCCAAATCTGAATGATAAAATCAATATAGAAGATTCCAGCCAGACTCGATACAACATCCTTAATACCTACCTCTCCAATAAGCACACAACTCACCGCACCTACACAAGCATTTATTGTACCAACTTGAGCCGTTTCAAATGCAACAATAATTTATTTCGGAACAGCGGCAAACTTCAAATGGCGTCGGAGTTCCAGTTGAGATTAATTCCCTTGTTGACACAAAGTGTTCCAATCTTGGAGAGCAAGTCAAGGCTAGGCCAAGTCTCGCTCCCACAACGGATCTTCCCAATCTGGAATATAAGAGATTCAATAACAACGAAGCCGGATCAGATTTTGCAAGCGATGCATTTTAAAATCACGGAAAAGACGGTTCGCAAAATGCTCCACAAACTCAAAGCAAGAATTACTAAAGATGAGAGAATACCCAACCAAGAACATCAATCACACAAGATAGTGGGAGATTCACTCTCTCCACGAAACCACCGACGTCACACAGAATGGGGCTGCAATCCTTCTTCCTCGGAGTCGCACCGAAGGAAGCCACGCCGACGTCGCACCGAAGAGGGGAGGAAGGAAGCAAGGGGGGGCGGCTTCACACCACAAGGCTGGCGGCTTGGAGTCTCTCCTTGGCCGAATTTCTCCTAGTGAGTTTCTTTGGAATCAAATTCTTCTTCTTCTCTATTAATTCTCATAAAAAGGTCTCCTTATATAGGAGTTACAAACACATAAGAGTTACAAACACATAGGAGTTACAACAAGCCTTTAACCGTCCATGATGGAGATGTAATCTCATCCATCCGTATGGTTAAGTACACACCACAAACTATGAAATGTCCAAAAATAAAAATTACATAACATTTATGAATATAAAATTAACATCCAAACATGGAATAATTTTATATTCATCAATATAAAATAAAAGTGCATGAAATAACATAATTAATTATTCACGGTGGATTTGGCACGTCGCGGGCGGAGGTTGTAACACGGTCTGCCTTCAGCATCATCACGACACCTAAGATCTTGGTGTCGTTGTGCCTCGGAAACCGGGTCATCATACAGTATTGGCGGAGGGGCTGCGACATCAATCCTCCCCCACTCAAAATCACGTATCTCCGATGCGTGGGCCGAGAGATAGCGGTGGAGAAGCTCGGCATCCAAACGTTGAAGCTCTGTCGCGAGTACCCATGAGTAGTCTGAAGGGGGACGGTCACGCCAACGGATGAGGAAGCGGTAGGTAGCACCATCAGGAGTAGTAAGTGGCTCAGCAGCAAGTATCATATCTGGAGTGAGAAATGTGTTATGAAACCTGGGAAACATGTCAGCAGTAGGAAAAAAAGAAGGCAACGTACCATCCGATGTTATACCTGCGGGGACCGAAAGAGAGAGATCATCCGAACTACACTCCCCAACCATTAGAAATTTTAGTGGAGGGAGAAGACGACAAAGAATTCAACTCAGGTGGAGGCGAAACAAATGACGTCAAATCCGAGACATTAAAAATAGGAGAGATACCCCTATCAGCTGACAAATCCAACACGAAAGCGTTGTCACCTAGCTTCTTTATAATCCGAAAAGGGCCGGCGCACTTTGGTGCTAACTTTTTAACGGTGCCCGTGGGCAGTCGTTCGGGAACTAGCCGGACTAAGACCAGATCGCCAGCATTAAAGTTTGACACTCTCCTATGTTGATTATCATGCACTTGATAAGAGGGGTAGTGTATTCCGTTCCTAGTCTAGTGCGCATGCAGGTGTAGAAATATTTGGAAAGATGATTTTTCCTAGGGCTGACCCTTCATGAAAACAAAATATTTTTTTAATTTCCCGATGTAGAGAAAATGTAGAACGTTTAAATTTTTTTTTTGAACTTTTCGCTGAAAAATACAGATTTTAGAGCGCTATTGGCAGACCAGTAAAAAACTTTTTTTGTTTTTCTTTTGTGGTTTGTATTGTGCGTGCCGACAAGACTCAAGCGAGGATGTTTCAATTAGGAAATGGATATGACCGTCTCTGATACCAAATTGGTGTAGGGGAGACCGTGATACGTGCTCGACTACACTAACGGAAACTATCGTTACAAAGCATAAAAGCAAGATAGGAGGGCTCTGACCAAAAGCGAACGAAAAGGGGTCGGGTTGGCTCCCAAATCCGAACGATAAAATTAATATAGAAGATTCCAGCCGGACTCGATACAACGTCCTTAAGACCTACCTCTCCAACAAGCACACAACTCACCGCACATACACAAGCATCTATTGTACCAACTTGAGCCGTTTCAAACGCAGCAATAATTTATTTCGGAACAGCGGCAAACTTCAAATGACGGTCGAGTTCCAGTTGAGATTAATTCCCTTGTTGACACAAAGTGTTCCAATCTTGGAGAGCAAGTCAAGGCTAGGCCAAGTCTCACTCCCACTACGGATCTTCCCAATCCGGAATACAAGAGATTCAATAACAACGAAGCCGGATCAGATTTTGCAAGCGATGTATTTTAAAATCACGGAAAAGACGGTTTGCAAAAGCCTCCACAAACTCAAAGCAAGAATCACTAAAGATGAAGAGATTATCCAACCAAGAACATCAATCACACAAGATAGGTGGGAGATTCACTCTCTCCACGGAATCACCGGCGTCATACCGAATGGGCCTGCAATCCTTATTCCTCGGAGTCGCACCGAAGGAAGCCACGTCGGCGTCGCACCGAAGAGGGGAGGAAGGAAGCACGGGGGGGGGGGGGGGGGGGGGGGGGGGGGCTTCACACCACAAGGCCGGCGGCTTGGAGTCTCCTTGGCCGAATTTCTCCTAGGGAGTTTCTTTGGATTCAAATTCTTCTTCTTCTCTATTAATTCTCATAAAAAGGTCTCCTTATATAGGAGTTACAAACACATAGGAGTTACAACAAGCCCTTAACCATTCATGATGGAGATGTAATCTCATCCATCCGTATGGTTAAGTACACACCACAAACTATGAAATGTCCAAAAATAAAAATTACATAACATTTATGAATATAAAATTATCATCCAAACATGGAATAATGTTATATTCATCAATATAAAATAAAAGTGCATAAAATAACGTAATTAATTATTCACGGCGGATTTGGCACGCCGCGGGCGGAGGTTGTAACGCGGTCTGCCTTCAGCATCATCACGACACCTAAGATCTTTATGTCGTTGTGCCTCGGCAACCGGGTCATCATCCAGTAGTGGCGGAGGGGCCACGGCATCACACATTATTTTGCTCGAACGCATGTTATTTTGCCCAGGCGCACATTATTTCGCCGAGGCGGGTGTTATTTTGCCCGGTCGCGCATTATTTCGCCCGGGCACGCATTATTTCGCCCTGATGTGTGTTGCTTCTCCCGTGCGAGCATTATTTTTCTCGGGCACGTGCTATTTTGCCCGGGCGCACGTTATTATGCCCGGGTGCGGGTAATTTCACCCAGGAGATCGTTATTTATAGATCCATTATTTCGCTCGGGAGCACATTATTTTGCATAGGCGCGCATTATTTCGCATATGCACGTGTTATCTGGCTAAGTCCATAGATGCTGACGTCAGCCAAAGTTAACATAAGTCAACGGAATTCAAATTCATTGTCAGAAAGCTGTAGTCCTCCACTAATGGCGTCAGTTTGGCATATAGGCTGGAGCTACCACCAGAGTTAGCGAACCTGCATGATGCCTTTCATGTCTCCTCACTTTGAAAAGCATTACTTTGGCCAGAGCAGTATATTACTTCTACCTCGGGCCCGATAGCATCTGACGAGTCAGTTTGATTGGAGTAAATCCAGATCGACGATACAACAGTTCGAGTTTTATGGAAGAAGAGTGTTCCTTTGGTCAAGGTGTTGTTGTCAAATCATGGGCAGGACGAGCATATTTGGGAGCCCTTGGACCTCATGTAAATGAAACACCCGGAGATATTCACCTCAGGTACAAACTAAGGCTCGTACAAGTTGATCTTTTCTTCACTTGTACGACCCCGTAGACCCGAGCATGGATTTCAAGGACAAAATTTTTGTTTTGTTTTTTGGAATTTGTAACATACCCCACACTTCTAGGCCCCTAAATGTTAAGGTTAGGACTTGAGTGGTGCATGGAGGCCCTAATGTGACCCTAGCTCAGCATGAACTTAGGAAAACTTCTATGCGAACCCCCAATGTGCACGAGTCAACCTAGTCCAATTCACACTCACATGAACTCACCACCTCAAGGTAAGCTCACTAACACTTCTCTTACCCTAAGAGAGAGGAAACAGATTGATGGACTCAAGACTAGGTCAATCTAGTGGGCCAAATTGACCAAAGTCAACCTTAGGTTAATATAGGTCAAATCTTCACTTAAGATGTCCTATTGGCCTCAAAACCTTAAGTTGACCCCACCCCTTCCCTTGTAATGTCATTGGAGGCCAAGTGTACCCAAAACCTCTGTCATGGGGTCAACAAGTTGGTCAGTTTGAACAAAGTCAAACTTGGCCCTATTTAGGCCAAAATCACTCTATTTGGCAAAGTGGCCCCAATTGGGCATCACCATGACCCAATACACATTGGGTGGTGTCAAGGGACTCAAGACACACCCCTTGGACCAGTCAACTCATCATGTTGACCAAAGTCAACCCCAAGGTCAACCATGGTCATATTAACCATAAAGGCTAAATGAGAGTCCAAGCCAATTCAAGTGGGCTAAGGCCTTGCCCAAGGCCCATCCTAAGGCCCATTAAATTTTCAGATTTATTTAATCTAATTTATCATTTTAATTAAGGGATTTAATCATGGTAATTAGGAGGGAAGTTTCATTTGGAGGGAGAATAATGAAGGGAGGTCAAGTGGCACTCCCTTCTTCTTCCCCAACACATCCTTTCATCTCCCCTAATGAAGAGGAGGAGTTTCCAACAGTTATTGGTCGGCCACCATCAAGGAGGGCCTTTAATGGCCATGAACATAACCCCCAAAACTTGGATCTCCTATATAGAGGCCCCCAAATCTCAATTAGACCCTTTCATCACCTTTAGAACGACTCAAGCAATCGAAATAGACTATTGGATCACTGCAAATGGTGGAGAATTGAGATGGGGAGAGGTTCACCGGAAAATGCCAAAAACCATGGCCACCTGCCGGAGTAGCTGCATCAAAGCCCAAAATTAGGCATGCTTCTCCTCCTCTCCCCTTGTGCTAGCTTACCAGATTACTAGTACTTGAGGTTGATCTCAATTGAGTTGATTCCAATATTGAAATCCATGGAAAAACAAGGTTTGGGCTTCCTCTCGTATTCGCCAGAAACCGCCTCTCCGGTGTCCGTGCCACCGCCTGGCGATAGCCACCACCTCAACGGAGGTGGTGGGAGTGGTGGCCAGCCGGGGAGGGGGCTAGATCACCGGAAAATAGCTCTGAAAACTGCTCTAGGTCGGGCAAATCCCGCCCCTTGGCTGGAGCTTGAAGACAAAATCACAGCCCTTCATTATTTTTTAAATATAAAATGTTATATATAATATATTATATTTACCCCTTATTTCACAATTTTTGAACTACAAAAATAAAGCGCTTAGGTACTGAACCATAAAAGGTGCCCAACATAAAAAAAGTACCCTTTGAGTCTAATTTGAAATTAAAATCAGGTCATTTGGAGCAATATAGCTCCCTATAGGGTAGTTCTTGGGGTACTGGTTCTTACGGTAGGACAGTCACTACATCGTTAATAACGTTTAATTGGCTAAGGGTATTGACATGAAATTTTGGTCATGTCAGAATATACCCTAGATACACCTACATTCCAAAAATGGGTTTTTCTGGACAATATTTTCCCATAGTTTTAGGTAAAATGTGATTTTTCATAAAACTAAACTATGTGGTGAAAAATAATTATTTTAACCACAAATATTGGTGAGAGGTTTATTAGGGAGGTATAAGTCAGGTCCTTTAAACCCCGATAGGTTGGTGAATCTCACTAGCAAGTTGTCATGTTTTATGTGATGAGGTGTGCATTTAGCCAAAAAGGTGTATCTTGTGAATTTAGCAAGATTGGCTTGGTCAAACCCAGTGAAATTTTGTACATGCAATTATTTAGTGAATTTACACCTCCTCATGAAGTTTTAGAACATTTGGAGATGATTTGCTTAGTAAATGAATTAATTACTATTTTTGTTATGCAGTTATATTTGTGAAATTAGGGTGAATAAAATAGGTGCAAAAATTATGAAACCTTGCCTATAGCAATTATTTGGTATGATAAACACTGGATAGATTAATTGGAATTTTTGAAAGTCTGAATCTTAGGTTTGCAGTTATAATTACCATTTTGCCCCTTCTATATTATTGAGTTAATTGCGCTCAAATTGAGTTATAAAATTATAATTTTTTACAATGAATAATTATTTACCATTTTTAAGCTCTTGTGTTTTTTTTGAATTATTTGATGAATGTTTATGGTACTTCATGTGTAACATGATCTAGTGGATCAAATTTTTGGTAATTAGAAATTAAATATTAAATTTTTTTTGGAATGATGTGACATTTGGTCCAAAGCCATTATTACTCAAGATGATATTAGGATAATTTTATCTTGCTGGTTTGATAACAGAAAGTGACACTTCATATTCAAAATCACATGTAGCAATAATTTGGGAAAATTATAATAATTGCTGATTATTTTAGGAAAAGAATAAATCTCTGGCATTAGGTCTAAGATGTCATGATAGGTTTTAGGAAATAATCTTAGATCCTTGGGTCAAGTGTTTGAAGGATTCCTATTCATACACACATACAATATCATATGGTCTACATTTAATAATTTTGGACAATTAGTATTTTCAGCAGTTGATACTTTGGAGAGGTCACACACTTAGTAACCCTAGGAGTGGGTTTGGTTAAGGGTAGTATAACTCTACTAAGTTCCTATGTTGGGTATTGTATCCAAAATAACCTAGATTTGTGTGAAATCGCCTTTGAACTAAGATGAATTAAGTATGAATTTGATGTTATTCTTTAGTTGAGTGCTTGCAGGTCATTATTGCTAAGTGTAGACCAATTTCAGTTTACAATGAGTCACTAAACACAGGACCATGTAATGTAATCCCTCATTGTGTGATCCATGGTGTTGACTCATATGTAACCACTCTATTGGTATGCACTTCATTTTTAAGTACTATAGCATGGAAGAAAGGCAGGGTTGTTGGATTTCAACAAAGAAGAGAAGAAATTTTTTTCCCTGAAAAAATTTTGAAGTCCATTTCTCAAGAAATTAAGTGTGTTTCTCGAGAAGTCTAAGTTTAGTTCTTGAGAAAATAATGTTGTTCTTGAGAAACCTTAAGAATTCTAGGAAAATTCTCAAACACTGTCTAAGTCCTTTTCTCTAGAAAAGCCCTGAAGATTTCTCGAGAAACCAAGTTCATTTCTCAAGAAAGGAAATTGTTCTCAAGAAGTCAAAATCATTTCTCGAGAAGCTAAGTATTTTTCTCGAGAAATCAAATCTTCCTCGAGAAATAAGTTCTTCATTTCAAAATTTGCGTTAAGTATTTTTCTCGAGAATACTACGCCATTTCTCGAGAAAGAAAATCATTTCTCGAGAAATAAGTACTTCAGTTCAAAGAATTTGGGTTAAGTAAATTTCTCGAGAAAGCCATGCCATTTCTCGAGAAAGCACATCCTTCTCGAGAAATTACAAGTCTTCTCGAGAAATGAAGTTGTAGAAAATTTCTTTTTGAACGTCTGACGGATTTCAAATTTAATCTAAGTATTGTTGAAACTGAAAACTCGACTTCTTGTGGAGTTCACACTTGGAAAAGGGATGATTGCGCACCTACTTCTCTTCGGAAAGCCAAATGGCAAAAGAAATGGGGACTGACCCAAGGGCTCGGCGTGGAGGTCCCACCACATACCTGAAATATCTTATAGCACTTCCCCTCCTTAGCCAAAGGCTGAGCTAAACCTACCACAGAAAGCGCAAGAAGATCTGAACACTAGTAAGAATGCCCTCTAAGGTGCCCCCTTGGGTCTATTTATAGTTTTTTGAAGATGGCCTGCAAATAGCCAACCTCCGTTATTTTGAACAGCTATGTGCAGCACAATTGGGTCTGCTAACATCGTAACTCCGTTGTTCTATCATGTTATTCGCACCCCTGGCAAGGGCAGCCAGGTAATTTTGCCTCTAGGCCCCACTGGGCAGGTCCTAAGGATCTGGAGGCTAGCTCACCACGACTCTCCACCTCATTGGGGCTGACGTGACCTGGCACCCGTAGCTCACCTTCCCTCCTTGGGCGAGTGCGAGTTAGGACACCGCAGACCTCCGATCCTCGCTTTAAGGCGGGCTGGCGGCCAGGTCGCCTATGGGAGAGCGGGTCGGCCGGTCTTAGAATGTCACAACAGAAGTTCCAGAGGAGCTCGCCAATCTTGGTTCGACGAATTCAGATTCTAACTCACGGGGTCAACTCGAAGAATGTCGAGATCCGTTCGATGAACGTCGATTTCCACCTGAGCTCAGTTTGGCGAAGCCCCACCTCAGCTCGACGAACTCCAGGCGGATACGGGACGGGTCAACCAGCTCGTACATCTCACGCGCCTAGCTTTGGCGGGAGCGGGCTATGTTGAATTTTCTAAAAGTGGTCAACGAGATAGTCTGATGCCAAATTAATATTCTCAGAGCTATCAAGAGCACACCTTGATCAAGCGGAAACTAGGAAAGCAAGCTCAAACACCAAATACAAGTATAAGGAACAAGCAGATCATATTTTTATTTACTTCTTTGCAAGGCGAGGTATACATGGCGAGACATGATTTCGCCAGTACAAAAGGAAAAAATAGAAAGAATCAAATCAATCCGAGCGGACAGAACTGGAGACCGCGGAGACTGCCCAGTCCTCCAAAGTCGCCAAGCCCGCCTGAACTGTTGTTGCTAGAAGATAAATATAACAAGAGTTTGTCGAGACCGCGAGGTCGCGCGGACACGCCATTATTCGTTGACTGCTGCTGAACTGAAGAACAGACCGCCTACCTGCCCGAGTCCGGTGAACAGGTTATTGAACTTGGAAAAGATGAAGCAGAGAAAACTGACAAGCCGTAGAAGCGACCTGCTGAGACCGTCAATTGTAACCGCAAACTTCACTGATCATGACCGAAGTCAAAGCTAAACTCCTAGCTCCACAGTGCTAGCCACGCAACCTGCAAACAACAAACAGTTATCTCTTCTCAACCCGTGCAGACAGGAAAACCCAGACCGCAACAATTAACCAAGACTCAACTTACTGTTCACTCAGTTACTGTAGACGTGACGAGGGGGTCTATTTATATGCAGGGTGAGGAGTGTGGTCACCGCCCTAGTGAATAGAGTCACTGCTCTAGTTTGCGGCTAACACAACTCAGTCCGCCGAGTCCGCAAGCACATGGCCAGACTTCACACAACCTGCCAGGCGCCAGGTCAAAAACAGACCGCCAATATGCGGATACTACACCAGTCCGCACTGCACGCAAGCACAGCGCCAGTCCGCCACTCAACACAGCACGCGGACACAGCCACAACCCATATTGCATCAGTCTGCACACTATACACGGACAAAGCGGCAGTCCGCACAGCTCGACAACAAATCCACAGTCCCCCACGAGTCCACGACCAACAGGCAGTCCGCCCGGTCAAAGTGGACTCTGTGGACACTGCGAACACCATGGACTTGTCACAGAAAATGACCAAGTCCAGCAGCCCATCAAGCAACTGGCGCGAGCATGGCAGATATAAAAGACGCAGTCTGCCAATCATCAGGACAGTCCGCCACAAAGAATGTGGCCAACACTCACTGCAACACCGGAGAGCTTGGTAAGGACCAAAGTCGATCTCCGAAAGCAGTCTGCTAAGGAGGACACCGCGGAATCAATCAAGTCTGCTACAACTCCGTCGGATAACCACCAATCCGCCCGGTTACTAATTGAACCATCCTAACTGTAGAACCACAGGTCGAGCAGAGCACCGCCACCCGACCGGAAAAGACAGGCCGCACAGGACGCTCCACAAGAACAGCCAAGCTGCCAAGTCCAATAGGCAAGACACCCAGGCCGCAACATCAGTCCGCCCAGGCTGCGGACACAGACCGCTCAGACCTCCCGGCCTGCTCCATCACCCACTTTCACTTCATAAATTTCAACACTCCCCCTTGAAGTGAGAAGTGGTGATCAAGCCTAGAAAACCTCGTAACCGTTGAAATGGCCCCTTTGACAGCGACTTCGTGAAGATGTCAGCAAGATTATCTTCACTCCGAACATGACCGACCATAAGAGATCCCTCCAACACCTTCTCACTTATGAAGTGATGCTCGATCTCAATATGCTTGATCCTTGCATGATAAACTGGATTGTTCACTAGTTTGAGAGCACTCTCATTGTCACCTTGGAGCAAAGTAGGACCTTGCACTTCCTCATGAACATCCTCTACAAGCCTCCTCAACCAGATGGCTTCTCGAGCAGCCAAGGCCGAAGCCTTGTACTCTGCTTCCGTAGTAGACACGGACACTAATCCCTGCTTCTTGCTACACCACGGGATGCATGCTGATCCATAAGTGAAAAAATAACTCGAAATTGATCTTCGATCATCCGAGTCACCACCATAATCAACATCCGTGTATCCAAGTAAAGAAAAGCCCGTGTCTCTTCTATAGAGGAGTCTCATATCAGAAGTCGCCTTGACTTACTTCAAGATAATCTTTGCCGCTGCCAGATGAGACTTTCTTAGCTCAGCCATAAACTGACTTACTCGGCCAACAGCGTAAGCAATGTCTGGCCTTGTAATCGTTAAGTAGATCAAGCTCCTCACTAGTGCTCTAAACACCAAGGGATCAGGAAGAATCCTTCCTTCATCTCGTCGAAGCTTTAGCCCAAAATCATGAGGAATAGAGCAACTCTTCCCTTCCTTCATGCTGAATCGATTCACAATGCGATCCGCATATCCTTTCTGGCAGATGAGTATCCTGCTCTCCTTCCTCTCCACTTTGAGACCAAGAATGTGATGAAGCTCTCCCAGGCCTTTCATCTCGATGCGAATAGCTAGCTCAGCCCTGAGCCTAGCTACCTCTTCTTCAGAATTCCCTATGATGATCATGTCATCAACGTACAATAGGGCCAAGTACTGAAGCTCCCCCTTCATCTTGATGAACAAGCTTGAATCCGAGTTGGAAGAAAGATATCAGCAGAATTGAAGAAATTCTGCTATCTTCCCATACTATGCTCTTGGAGACTGCTTCAACCCATAGAGAGCCTTCCTGAGCTTGCAGACATAGTCTGGATGAACTTTAGAGACAAATCCAAGTGGCTGATCTATGAAGATGTCCTTATCAATCTCTCCATAAAGAAAAGCATTCTTCACATCAAGCTTCCACATCCTCTATCCCTGGCAAGCAGCCAAGGCGATCACCACTTGAACTGAAGTCATCTTTGCAACTGGACTAAATCTCTCCTCATAGTCCTCTCCATACTGTTATGAGAATCCTAGAGCAACAAGGCGAGCCTTGTATCTATCAATGCTCCCATCAGCCTTCTTCTTCAACTTGTACACCCACTTGCAAGTCACTGGAGTAATGTCATCAACCTTGGGCACAAGGTCCCAGGTTTCATTCTTCTTGAGAGCAGTAATCTCCTCTTTCATGGCATCTTCTCACTACTTGACTCCAGTGGCCTCATTGAAGTTTTCAGGCTCTAACTCATACAGAGGACCTGCAAAGAAGCAGGAGACAAAACTCACTACATTCCCATCACAATATCAAGCTGGTGGCTTGACAATCCTCTTTAATCTCCAAATGGTCTGCTCCTTGCTCACCACATCCGTTGCTTCTTCAAGCTCAGCTCCATTCCCGGGCACACTTTAAGCAATGCTCCCCCTGCTTCCTGAACCAGAAGCCTCTACCCCAGAGCTTGAACCAATAGGAGCTGATGGTGATACGACAAGATCCTCTTCCCGAACTTCAGCAGCCACCTTCTGCTCTTCA
Source organism: Platanthera guangdongensis (assembly GCA_039583875.1). NCBI lineage: Eukaryota > Viridiplantae > Streptophyta > Magnoliopsida > Asparagales > Orchidaceae > Platanthera > Platanthera guangdongensis. The sequence continues at coordinate 242,899,703 of CM077150.1, read as the reverse complement.
TCAACCTTGATCTCTAGTAGCTCAACCGAGCCTCCTCCATACGACATCAGTTCATCAAAGACCACGTCTCTTGATACAACAAATTTCTTTGTCGCAGGATCCATACACTTTCATCCCTTCTTTCGCTCATCATAAGCTACAAAAACAAGTTTCCTTGCCTTTGCATCAAGCTTTGTCCTTGAAGCATCCGGGACATGCACATAGCAAGTTGATCCAAACACCCGAAGGTGTTCCACGCTTGGCTTCTCCTTTAGCAACATATCAAAAGGAGACTTCATGTTGATCGAACTAAGCGGCATCCGATTGATGACATAAGAAGCACAAGATATCCCCTCTGCCGAGAAGGACCTAGGAATGTCTTTTGCATGAAGCCAACACTTGTAAGTTTTCGTCAGATGACGATCTTCCGCTCCGCTACTCCATTTTGTTGTGGAGTATTTGCATAAGTGAGCTCTCTCTAGATCTCGAGCTTCCTACAGAAGTTAGAAAACTCAGAGTAGACAAACTCACCACCATTGTCTGATCTAAACTTCTTGATCCGCAAGTCAAGTCGGCCCTCCACTAGCTCCTTGAACTCCACAAACAACTGGAAAGCTTCTGAATTCTCCTTCAAGAAATATACCCAAGTGTATCTTGAGTATTCATCAATCAGAACGAGCATGTATCTGCTCCCACCAAGGCTAGCAATGACGGTTGGTCCCATCAAGTCACCATGGATACACTCCAATGGTCTCTTTCTCCTCGTTTGTGACATATCAAACTGAAGCCGATGAGCCTTACCGTACTGACATCCCGTGCAAATGTGACCATCTCCAAAGGAAGATAGCTTAGGCAAGCCTCTCACAAGGCTCCTTCTTGCCATAGCTTTCAACTTATCCATTCTTATATGCCCTTGCCTCTCATGCCATATAGCAGCGCTATCATTAGCCCTTATCCTATCAATGTAAGAGTTTGTTGCAACAACAAACAAGTTCTTAACTCTCCTCCCAATGTGAGCAACATCAGCCTTTACCGCTGATACGTTGCGAAGGAACTTCACTTCTGTTGGCCCAAACAGAACGTGATAACCTGCGTCTACCGCATTGGTCACAGAGAAGAGGTTCTTCTTCTTGCCCGGTACATGATACACACTCCTTAGCGTGAGCGGCCCCTTATCACTACCCAAGGACATAACCCCCTCCTTTTCTACTACATAAACTATATTATCAGCAGTAATGATAGCGTCGTTACCTGAGTAAGTTTGCAGTGAGGATAACTTTGACTTGTCTCCGGTGAGATGATGACCACAGCCAGAGTCCACGATCCACTCGTCGTTGAAGTCAATAGTAGACAAGGCACAAACACAAGTGTCTGTCATGAAAGCTCCACCCCATCTAGCTTCCTCAGTATTAAAGCAAGCTTCCTCCTTGCCTGCAGCATGCCTAGGTTGCAATTTGACCTTGCAGTCACGCTTAAAGTGTCCCCGCTGATGATACATGTAGCACTTCAAGTTATTTTTCCAATCCTTCTTAGGAGCAGTGCTCCTCTCTGGCTGATAAGAGGTTGAAGGCTCATTTTCAGCAGCGGTGTTCTTCTTCTTCCCTTCCCATCTCTTCTTCTTCTTGCCTGTGAACAGCTCTTCACTACCTTCTTCAGAGATAGTGATTCCAGCCATCTGTTTGGACAAACTTTCCTATGAAGCTAGCAGGTTCTCAAGCACCAGCGGAGATTACTGAGTGGCCCAGCCTTGCACAGAGGTTACAAAGGAAACATACTCCTTCTGCAAGCCGCGGATAATGTGCCTTTTCAACTTGGCCTCACAGATGGGCTCATCTGGATCAAGCGCTGATATCTCAGCACACAAACTCTTCATCTACAGAAAGAACTTAAAGATGGTCAGGTCTCCTTGAGTCGTCCTAGCCAACTCATTCTCTAGGAACTGTAGTCTCGCCACATTCTTCCTATTGAACAACCCATCAATAGTTATCCAAATATCAGCAGCCGACTCATATCCAATGATGTGATCAAACAACTCCGGTGAAATAGCCCTCTTGAGGGTAGACCCAGCCTTTGTGTTAGTTTTCCTCCAGACTCTCACCTGCTCAGCAGACCCAAATGCAACTATAACTTCCTGTCTGTCGTCACCACCGACGACCTCCCATAGCTCCTCGCCCAGAAGAAAACTCTTCATGCACGACTTCCACTTTTTAAAGTTAGTCGTTGTTAAGAGTTCAATACCCAGACCTCTTGCATAAATCCCTTCCATTGCAGCAACCTTGGTTAAGCTTTCAGAAGCACAGAGCACAACGCATGTTGATCACCGCTCAAGTAACTGAACCTAACTCTGATACCATGTTGAATTTTCTCAAAGTGGTCAACGAAATAGTATGACACCAAATTAATATTCTTAGAGCTATCAAGATCACACCTTGATCATGCGTAAACCAGGAAAACAAGCTCAAACACCAAATGCAAGTAGAAGGAACAAGCTGATCATATATTTATTTACTTATTAACAAGGCGAGGTATACATGGCGAGACATGACTTCGCCAGTACACAAGGAAAAATAGAAAGAATCAAATCAATCCGAGCGGACAAAACTGGAGACCGCCGAGACCGCCCTGTCCGCCAAAGTCGTCGAGCCCGCCCGAACTGCTGCTACTAGAAGACGAATAGAATACGTAGTCCGCCGAGACCGCGAGGTCGCGTGGACACACCGTTATTCGCTGACTGCTGCTGAACTGAAGAACATACCGCCTACCCGCCCGAGTCCGGCAGACAGGTTATTGAACTTGGAAAAGCTGAAGCAGAGAAAACTGACAAGCCGCAGAAGCGACCTGCTGATACCGCCGATTGTAACTGCAAACTTCTCTGATCCCGACCGAAGTCAAAGCCAAACTCATGGCTCCACAGTGTTAGTCGCGTAACCTGCAAACAGCAAAAAGTTATCTCTTCTCCACCTGCGCGGACAGGAAAACCCAGACCGCAACAATTAACCAAGACTCAACTTACTGTTCACTCAATTACTGTTGACGTGCCCGGGGGTCTATTTATAGGCAGGGTGAGGAGTGTGGTCATCGCCCTAGTGAATAGAGTCACCACCCCAGTTCACGGCTAACACAACCCAGTCCGCCGAGTCTGCAAGCACTTGGCCAGACTTCACACAACCTGCCAGGTGCCTGGTCAAAAATAGACCGCCAACATGTGGACACTACACCAATCCGCACTGCATGCAAGCACAACGCCAGTCCGCCACTCAACACAGCACGCGGACGCAGCGATAACCCATGCTGCATCAGTCCGCACACTATATGCGGAAAAAGATGCAGTCCGCATAACTCAACAACAACGCCACAGTCCACCACGAGTCCACGACCAACAGGCAGTCCGCCCAGTCAACAGCGGACTCTGCGGACACTGCGAACACCTTGGACTTGTCACAGAAAATGACCAAGCCCAGCAGCCCATCAAGCAACTGGCGCTATCATGGCGGACATAAAAGACGCAGTCCGCCAATCATCAGGACAGTCTGCCACAAAGAATATGGCCAACACTCATTGCAACACTGGAGAGCTTGGCAAAGACCAAAGCTGATCTCCAAAAGCACTCCGCTAAGTCAAACACCGCTGACTCAATCAAGTCCGCTACAACTCCTGTGGATAATTACCAATCCGACCGGTTACAACTTGAACCATCTTAACTGCAGAACCACAGGTCGAGCAGATCACCGCCACCAGACCTCCAAAGACAGTCTGCACAGGCCGCTCCATAAGAACAGCCAAGCCGCCAAATCAACAGGCGAGACACCTAGGCCGCAACATCAGTCTGCCCAAGCCGCGGACTCAGACCGCTCACACCGCGCGGCCTACGCCATCACCCACTTTCACTTCATAAATTTTAACAGGCTAACCATTCTGAGCTCGTTGGAATGATGTTCTAGTGCGGGCAGGTTGCCTTGGTCCGCTCGTCTTGCCTGGTGGACACACTAAGCGAATATGGGGTTGTACACAATCCCCACTCTTTTTGAGCTTGACCAAGCTCGAAAAAAATCATCCAACCCACGTGTTTGCTGAGTGCTTTGCTGAGGTGGAAGGAATCTTTTGGTGGGTCCCACCCTCACAGTGTAACTATGCCATCAAACCCTCTGGAAAACTTTCGCCTTCTTTTAGCCTTCTTAGTTAGATGCAGCTGCACGATGCTGGCGACCGAGGAGATGCGAGCTCGGCTTGCGGTCGTACGGGAAAAGACTAGGGAGGAGGCTCTCGAGGCCGCCCCATGGTTAGCACACGGATTGCCCAGCCCCCTCTTCAGGCCAGTAAAAGGGAAATCGTCAGGTGGTCTCCGGCAAACGACCTCTCGGGCTCCAGCTCGGTGGCTGGCACCGAGGTTGCCCATGAGGTATGCGCACCTCCCGCCTGATTCGTCACTTTGCTTCAGACTTCTCTTTCCGCAGGTTACGCCTCATGAGGATGGAGGCGGTGGAGGGGAAGGGGATCATTCCCTCCCGCTGTCAACTAAGCGGGTCGTCATCCCCTCGGTCCTAGGGCACCCCCCTCCGGAGACTTCCTGGTTGCCAATTCCCCCTGGGTTGGGAAAATCCTTCGCAGTTCTTGAGGGAGGACTCTTCCAGGGCCGGCCGAGCTCTTCTCAGCCACCAGCTGGTGCATGCGACATGCTGACTCCTGATGAGCTCATACTCGACCCTGTGTGTTACCGCCCGCTCTTTCTGACCTACCCCTTCACAGGTTATAACGTGATTTCCTCACCTGATGCCGAGATGAGCGAGGGATATTCTCCTCCCCCTGATACAGATCATATTTTCGAGTATCTAGGAGATTCAGCGAACGCTACGGGGATGATGAACCAGGTGATGCGGCTATTCCAGAAGCACACGCTACTACTACAGGAGGTATTCAATAGGGTTGACAAGGACAAGGCCGAAATGGAGGAGCAGCTTGTAGTTCTGGAGGTAGTTAGGCGCCCAGTTGACGGGGATGGGGTAACATCTCCCGGGATGCACATAATGCGGGCCGAGGAGAAGCTCAGGCATGCCACAGAGCAAGTCAGCCTAGCACAGTAGGAGCTGGTGGCGGTTTGCGAGTACCATTATCCTTGCATGCCCCCCCCCCCCGATCCGTGATGCGGAGGTGGGGCAGGTGGAAGTAGATCCAGTACTGATCCGCTTGCACCCTCCCCGCGGTTGGTTGCCGGGCCAGGACGCATCCGCATCCCATACCAGATCGCTTAGGAGGCTCTTCCATTCTCGAACTTTTTAAATATCTGTAGTAATTTGAGACTTCTCTCGCCCGCCGCCGGGCTTAATGCTTATCGCACATTACTCTTATTATTTTGCTACCTAGTTTTCTGTGTGAAAGCGGATGAAGCCCTCTTGCTCGCCCACTGCTTCTTTAAGCGGGGGCGAGATCGCTGAATCGGCTCGCCCTGACCACCCGTCTAACCTTAGCGGGAGTGCGCCATGAGCTCACATGTTGCGAACCCGCGATACTCACTAACTATTTCAGGAGGGTGCGAGCCGCAGCCCGCCCGCCTCTCATGCGGACGATGGTGGGTGAAACCCACTGTCGAACGGTCTTCGTGGCGCGATTGTGAGCCGGGAAGTTGAATCGTCAGGGCTCATTTTGTTATCCACACTTTTCACGTCAGGGGAATGTTTTCCCGCCCTTTTTCTTTCTATAAATAGGCCATGCCGGCCCTTTCTGACCCACCGTATTTAAGATTTCCTCTTCTTTCTTGCTTCCTGCAACCCTCAACTCGCCTTCTTCCTACGAGAACTTACTCACCCCCGCTTAGCAAGCTCTCTACAAGATGGGCGATGGCAGCGGCGATGCGGATGGGTGGGGAAGGTGTGCTTGGACCTTTTCCGAGCACGACTTTCCCCTTGCCACCATTTCTGAAGGCGAATTCTTCGACGTCATAGGAGACTACGTTCCGCCAGGTTTCGTGGCGAGGCAACCTGGGGAGGGGGAAAGAAAAACAACCTCTCTGGAGGGCAGCTCTCCATCCCCTTGGCGCACTTGGAGACGGGCCTTCAGCTTCCACTATGGCCGGAGGTTCGCAAAATATTGAAATATTTCAGGGTCGTCCTAGGCTAGATGACCCAAATTCCATAGCTGTCATGTTCGGATTCGCATGCTTCCTGTAGGAAGAGCAGGTTGAGTTCATCCTCATGGTCTTCCACAAGCCGTTCTCTTTCAGTGTGAACAAGGATGGGACCGACTACTTCTCCAACAGCCACGTCAAGGTGCGGGAGACCGTCAATAAGATCATAATTATCTTAAGAAATTCGTGTTCACCAAGGGGGAGTTCAGCAAAATCCCATTCTTGCCGGTACAGCTCAGCGAGGCGAGCTACCGCCCCCTACCCTGGGGGTCTATGAAGCGGAGTTGTGTGGGTTCTTCATCGGGAAGAACTTTGAGGTTGCCTTCTTGTGCCAAAATCTGGAAAACCTCGCCCACGTCCCGCTCGGGGGAGGTAAGCTACTCACGCTTTTCCTTTCTACTTGGATAATAGTTTTTCTGCTTTAACTTTCCTCTTGCAGGCGAGCGAGACATCCCCCTGCACCCTCCTTACGAGAGCATGTGGTTGGCTTCCAGCAAGCTCGCCCAAGCCGAACCGCAGCCACCGTACACTGCTAGACCCCGACATCTGCCGCCATGAAGTGGCCCAATCGCGAACAACTTCCACCGCCACCGCCCAAGAAGGTGAAGGCCACGGGCGATGCGCCTACTGCGGCCCAAAGGAAAGTCAATGCCACGGCGGCCCAACCGACCAAGGACCCCGCCCAAGCGACAGCTTCAGCCAGCGGCCCCCCTAGCGAGGCAGCTGACACATCAGGGCCGTAAGAAGAGACGTGGTCTGCCGTGAAGTCGGTGTTGAGAGGGCAGCGTAACTTCGGCTACGGTGAGAAGTGCCTAGATGAGCTTGGCATCCCCCTCCTGCTGTGGGACAAGGAGTTGAACTGGGCGATCATCTCCACCCAGCTGCCGAGCTGGTTGGAGTAGGAAACCATCAGTGGGGATGCCTACAACTTCTCGTTTGGCCTCTACTCGCGGGAGGATGTTGCCATCTACGACGAGGATGCCACGCGGGTGCTGATCCACGAGAGTGCACGGGCCCAGCTCTGTAGCCCTGAGCTGGCCCACATGGTCGGCTGGCGGTGCACCCAAATGGAGAAGAACGCCCCCTCCCTCAAGAGGCTGGTGGATGAGAAGGAGGAGGCTTGCCGCCTCGCCCAGGGTGAGGCGGAGCAACAGAGTGAGAGGGCGGACACAACCAATGTCGTCGTCGCCATTTTGGATAAAAAAAAGAATTGCTACATGCGCGATTGCGAGGGTTGGAGACCGCGGCGGCTGCCCCGCTGCCCTCTAGTAGTGGTTGCCAGCTCGCGCACTATATCGAGTACGAGCTAGAGGAAATGATGCAGAAGTACGATGCCTACGCGGCGAAGTATACCCTCCAGACTCTACGGCGGGCCGATCTTATCAAGAGCAAGGGCGCGGGCCTTTCTGCGAGCGACGTGGTACTAGTGTTGTTCCTTCTAATACCCAGGCCGGGAGACAAGTCCTATCAGCTTCTCTAGGGCTTGTCGCCCAAGAGCTCGCCTCACCGAATCTCCGCGCCTCGCCTCTTACATTTGTATATATGTTTATTTTGTTGTGATGTAAGTGCGGGCTGAGACCCGAACATGTACTTTTACCAATCAAAGAACTCTTTAGTGCTCGCCTATCATGTATATGCATGCTACTGTTGATTGTAATGTCACTTGTGCAATGTGAATTCTCTTTTGTATTCGCGGCTTGTTTTGATCCTCCCGCTCGCAGTTCCTTATTTCGTGTCCTGTCAGCGAGATCACGCGTCCCCTAAGGACTTAGCTTTGGAAGCATGGTGGGCTTAGCTAGCAGAACCGTGAGTGGCGACCTGCCTCCTTAGTCCATATTCTCCATGTTGCTTGCTCATCAGAGGATGCGAGTCGACTCAGCTCACATTCGAACCACCAGGTTCCGTGCGAGCTGACCCTTATGTGACATCAAGGTTCTCGCCGCCTTGGCCGTTTCTTGGCAGTGGGATCTGCCCAGGGTATGAGTAGACGTCATTGAGTGACATCCAGCACTATCAACTAGGTGAGAGCCTGGCAGCGGGACATGCTCGAGGTCCGGGTTGACACCATAGAGTGACATCCAGTCAAGTCAGCTAGGTGATATCCTAGCAGCGGTATATACTTGTGGTCTGAGTAGACGCCATCGAGTGACATCCAACCTTGTCAGCTAGGTGAGAGCCTGATAGCGGGATCTGCTCAGGGTCCAGGTTGACACCATCGAGTGACATCCAGCTCTGCCAGCTAGGTGAGAGCCTAGCATCGCGATCTTCTTGGGGTCTGATTAGATGCCACCGAGTGACATCCAGCCCTGCTAGCTAGGTGAGAGCCTAGTAGCGGGATCTGCTCGGGGTCTGAGTAGACGCCATCGAGTGACATCCAGCCCTACTAGCTAGGTGAGAGCTTGGCAACAGGATCTGCTCGGGGTCTGAGTAGACGACATCGAGTGACATCTAGCCCCGCCAGCTAGATGAGAGTCTGGCAGCGGGATTTGCTCGGGGTCTGAGTTGAAGCCATCGAGTGACATCCAGCCCTGCCAGCCAGGTGAGAGCCTGGCAGCGGGATCTACTTGGGGTCTTGGTTGACACCATTGAGTGACATCTAGCCCTGCCAAATAGGTGAGAACCTGGCAATAGGATATGCTCGGGGTGTGAGTTATACGCCATCGAGTGACATCCACCCCTGCCAGCTAGGTGAGAGCCTAGCAACGGGATCTGCTTGGGGTCCGGGTTGACACCATCGATTGACATCCAGCCCTGCCAGCTAGGTGAGGGCCTGGTAGCGGGATCTGCTCCCGAGTTGACACCATTGAGTGACATCCAGCCCTGCTAGATAGGTGAGAGTCTAGCAGCGAGATCTGCTCAAAGTCTGGGATGACACCATCGAGTGACATCCAGCCCTGCCAGCTAGGTGAGAGCCCGACAGCGGGATCTGCTCCGGGTCTGGATTGACACCATCGAGTGACATCCGGCCATGCCAGCAAGGTGAGAGCCTGACAGCAGGATCTGCTCGGGGTCTGGGTTGATACCATCAAGTGACATCCAACTCTGCAGCTAGGTGAGAGCCTAGCAGCGGGATTTGCTCGGGGTTTGCTGAGTGGATTCTCTACCTACTCGTATGAATCATTGCAAGAGACTCGACATGTGACAAAGCTTCATTAAGAAAAATGGCACCACTTACATATTTTACGGATAAAAGCGCTTCAAGTCATCACCGCTCAAGGTGAGACTCAGGGCCTCGCCCTCCACATTCCGGAGGTGATACCCTCCTGATTTCAAGGCCTTTATTATAATGTATGGACCCTCCCAGTTGGGGTTGAGCTTTCCCACGACGGCTGATCTTCCTGCAGCATCTACCTTCTTCAAGACCAAGTCTCCTTCCGCAAATTGCTTGATTCTGACATGCTTGTCAAAGTACTTCGTTATTCTCCTCTTCACCTCTTCCTACCGGATGGCGGAGAGGTCACGCGACTCCTCCACCATATCAAGGGAGAGCCACAGCTCCTCCACATTTTCAGTCGGCCATTCCTCTATGCCTTCCTGCGTCGTGACCAGCCGAGGCATCTGGACTTCAAATTCTATGGGGAGTACCGCCCACATCCATGGGAGAGCTTGAAGGGGGTCTCCCTGGTGGCTGTGTTGGGGGTGGTCCTCAGGGCCCAGAGGACCGAGGGAAGCTGCTCCACCAAACTCCCCTTCAGGTTTTCAACCTTTTTCTTCAGGAGGTTCACAATAATCTTGTTTGCCGCCTCCACCTGCCCGTTGCTACTGGGGTGGTGGACTGAGGCAAATCTGAGGTCAATTCTGAGCTGCTCGCAAAAGCTAATGAATTCCGTGCTGGCGAACTAAGGCCCATTATCCGTGACAATGGCCTGGGGTAGACTATGGTAGCAGATGATCTCCCCCCAAACAAAAATTTTGATGACTTGGGAGGTCACCTTAGCCAGTGCCTTCACCTCTAGACACTTGGAAAAATAATCTATCATCACTAACAGGAACCTCCTCTGTCCGCTAGCCTAGGGGAATGGTCCAACCAAATCCATTCCCCAAATCGCAAAGGGCTAGGGGGCCGTGATGCTCTTGAAGAGCTAAGCTGGTTGTAGTTGGAGGGGGCAAACAACTAGCATTTGTGGCACCTCTTTGTGAGTTTTGCAGTATTGTGGCCCAGGGTAGGCCAGAAGTATCCTTGTCTGACAATCCTGCCTTCCAGGGTCCGGCTCCCGGAGTAGCTCCCACACTCCCTAGAGTGGACTTCTTCCAAGATCCTCTACACTTCCCTCTCGACCATGCAACAGGCCAGTATCCCCGAGAGAGTCTTCTGATACAATTGCCCGTCCCGGAGGAGATAGTATGCTGACTTGTATCTGAACTTCTTCTTGTCCATCCCCTATGGGTACTCTCCGTGGAGAGGAAAGTCGTGAAAGGGTCCATCCAAGAGGGGTGTTAATCCACCTCCATCAGTTCTCCCTCTTCGATGGAAGGGTAGAATAAATTAATAATGGTACCCCCCCCCCCCCACCCCCACCCGGGGACCATGCTTCACTAGCTGATCGGCCTACTCATTCGCCTGTCTAGGCACGTGTCGGCTGGATAAGGTCTGAAACATGCTGATGACCCCCTTCACTTTTGCCAAGTATAGCCGGAGGGTAGACTCACTCGCCTCAAACTCCCCATTGATCTGGGAAGCCACCACCATGGAGTCAGTGAGGACCTCCACATCGAGTACCCCCAGCTCCCTGTCCAGGCACAACCCTGCTATTACAGCCTCATATTCGGCCTGGTTGTTAGTGATGGGCAAGTGCACCACCATCATTTGCTCAATTCTCGTCCCCTGGGGGATTTCCAAGATTACCCCCACCCCCAAGGAATGTCTCCTCAAAATACCGTCAACCTTCACCTTCCACGAAGTCAGACGAGTAAGGTCTTCCTCCGCCACCTCGACCACATAGTCAGCCAAAAAGTCAGTCATTTCTTGGGCCTTGATCGACAGGCGAGGGACGAAGGAGATTTCGAACTCACTCAGTTCCACCGACCACTTAGCTAGCATGCCCGAATGTTATACCCCCTCAAAGATGTTGCAGAGGGGATGGTCAGTCACCACTCGAATGGTGTGTGCCTAGAAGTAGGGCTGGAGCCTCTGGGCCGAGATGACCAGAGAAAAGGATAGCTTTTCCAAGATGGGATATCGAAGCTCGGCATTCTCTAGGACCCAACTCATATAGTATATGGGGAGTTGCCTCTTCCCCTCTTCCCTAACCAGGACGGAGCTCAAGGCCTCTGATCCAACCCCGAGATACAAATACAGGTCTTCCCCTTCCTTCAGCCCTTAGAGCAACGGATCCTGGGTCAACTGACTCTTCAAGGCCTGAAATGCCTCCTCGCACTCCTTTGTCCACTCAAACTTCTGGCCCCCTCAATGTCTTGAAGAAGGGAGAGCCTTTCTCCCTGGCCTGGGAGAGGAACCTGCTCAATCTTGCTAGCTTTCCTATCAACCACTGCAATTCTTTAGCGTTTTGAGGCGATCCAAGATCCATGATGTCTTTAACCTTGTCAGGATTTGGCTCGACCCCTGCGGGGGTGGGGAGATGTCCCAAGAACTTCCCCCCGCTGGCCCCAAAAATTCACTTCAGTGGTTCAGCCGCATCTTATATTTGCGCAGGGTGGCAAAGGTTTCCTCCAGGTCCTGGAGGTGAGAGTCCACGTCTCGACTCTTGACCATGAGGTAATCTACGTACACCTCCAAGTTCCTGCCCTTCTATTCCCGGAAGACCCTGTACATCATCTTCTGGTATGTCACCCCTGCATTATTCAGCCTAAAGGGCATCATTTTGTAGCAGTAGCACCCATCCTCCATAATGAACGAGACATCTTTGATGTCCGGGGGGGGGGGGGTGCATCCTAATATGGTGATAACCTGAAAATGCCAAACTCCACAAGCCAAATGGCAAAAGAAATGGGGACTGACCCAAGGGCTCGGTGTGGAGGTCCCACCACACACCCGAAAGATCTTAGAGTGCTTCCCCTCATTATCCAAAGGACGAGATAAGACTACCTCAGAAAGGACAAGAAGATCTGAACACTAGTAAGCATGCCAACCTCCGTTGTTTTGAATAGCTATGTGCAGCCCAACTGGGTCTGCTAATAACATAACTCTGCTGCTCTATCAAGCTATTCGCACCCCTAGCAAGGGCACCCAGGTAATTTTGCCTCTGGGCCACACTGGGCAGGTCCCAAGGATCTGGAGGCTAGCTCGCCACGACTCTACACCTCGCTGGGGCGGACGTAACATGGCTCCCGCATCTCGTCTTCCCTCCTTGGGCGAGCGCGAGTCAGGACTCCGCAGCCCGCTGATCCTCGCTTTGAGGCAGGCTGGCGGCCAGGTCGCCTATGGGAGAGTGGGCTGGCCGGTCTGAGATTGTCACAACAGAAGTTCCAGAGGAGTTCGTCAATCTTGGTTCGACGAATTCAGATTCTAACTACCGAGGTCATCTCGTCGAATGCTGAGCTCTGTTCGACGAACGCCGAGCTCCATTCGACGAATGTCGAGCTCCATTCGACGAACGCTGAGCTCCGTTCGACGAACGCCGAGCTACGTTCGACGAACGCCGAGCTCCGTTCGACGAACGCGATCTCCATTCGACAACGCCGAGCTCCGTTCGACGAATGCCGAGCTCCGTTCGACGAACGCCGAGCTCCGTTCGACGAACGCCGAGCTCCGTTCGACGAACGCCGATCTCCGTCCGACGAACGTCGATCTCTACCTGAGATCAGTTTGTCGAAGCCCCTCCTCAGCTTAATAAACTCCAGGCAGATGCAGGACGGGGCAACCAGCTCGTGCAGTTCGCACGCCTAACTTTGGCGGGAGCGGTCTAACCATTCTAAGCTCGATGGTATGATGTTCTGGCGCGGGCAGGTCGCCTTGGTCCGCATGTCTTGCCTGGTAGACCCACTCGGCAAACTTGGGGTTGTACAAGTATCTCATGATTGGTCCACGTAGATCATTCCTTAATGATTTTAGACCGTTAGACTAGGTTCTATAAATAGTCTTTTCAGAGGAATCGCTAACCCTAACAAGCAGAATAATATTCTGAATCGCAATCGCACTTTCTAAATCGGGAGAAGCCGCATCGTCTTCATTGTTCTTCTTTGTCTCTCATCTCTCGATCCAACGATTCCAAGAAGAAAAGATTCGACAGATCCTAGATTCAAAGATTCTTTAACATCTACTTGATCATGTCGGATCCTAAGCTTTTCAGATCGATGTTTTCTCGGGATTTCTTCCTCAACCTTCTTCACCGAGATTTTCACTTTTCAAGAAGGAAGAACCTTGAAGATTTCAGATCTTGAAGTATACAGTTTTTATTGTTGTTGTAAAAATTGTTTTTACTCTTGTAGGAGCTTTGTCTCCGAGATTGTAGGAAGTTTGTTCTTCCGAGTGTAGATCTCATTTTGTGTGATCGAGTTTGTAGGAGTGTGTTATCTCCGAGATGTAGACCCATTGCTCCGAGTTGTAAGATTATTTATAATCTGAGAAAAGTGAAGTAGTCGAATCTTACCCTTCATGGTAGATAGGTGAGGCGGGACAGTGGATGTACCTAATACGGGGAACCACAATAAATCTCTGTGTTTGTGTGCTTGAATTTTTAGATAATTTTTATTCCCGAAAAAGACACAAACATCACTTATTCACCCCCTCTAGGTGATTTAGGTAGACGTTAGATACTTTCAATTGGTATCAGAGCAGCATTTAGGTCGATAAGTTTAACACATTAATCAAGATCACTAATCTAGCGTTCAGAGATTCCGCATATTCACCATGGAAAGAAGCAAAGACATGTCATCCATGAAGCAACTGGTATGCACCAGGGAAAACTTTCCCATGTGGAAAGATCGAGTACGGTTCTATATGGAAGCTGCTAATCTGAGGATTTTTTAGATAGTGGAAGAAGGACCACACATCCCTACAGACGCTTCAATGATAAATCTAGCGGTTATGATTACCAAAAAGATGATGGATCTCACCAAGGATGAGATTTCCTTAGTCTCTCGAGACAAGAATACAAAGAATATCATAGCAAGTGCAATAGACGATTCAATGCTCCAGAACTTATTCCACTGCAAATCTGCCAAAGATATGTGGGACTGTCTTGTTGTCCTGATGGAAGGTACTGAATAAATGAGAGACGATCGTAGATCATTGTTGAACGAGGAGTATGAAGCCTTCAAGTAAGGTGTCAATGACTCCATAGCTGGTAGCTTCGAGAAGTTCTTCAAGATAGTGAACGGTCTCAGGAACTATGGCCGCGTCTTCACTTATGGTGAACTGAACGACAAATTCCTCATATCCTTAACAAAGGACTGAGACACAAAAGTTGTTGACATTAAATAATTTGGGAAGCTGCCGGAGATAGACCCTCATAACCTGTAAGGAAAGTTGCTCTCCTATGAGCTTCAAATGAATACACGTAAGAAGGAGGAGCAGAACAAAAGAACGCCTAGCGGAGAAACGTCTGTGGCTCTGAAGGTGGAAGGGTCGAGAAAATCTAAAGTTGTATCACCTGTAAGGACACGAGCTCCTGACACTCCAGAAGACTCTGAGCCAAGCACTTCTGGCTCCGAGCTATAGGATGGAGAATTTTCCCTCATCTCCAAACAGCTCAATAAGCTGCTGAGCAAGAGGAGAGAAATGAAAAATAAGTCATCCACTTCAAATTCCAAGATAATTCTACTCAACAACCTTCAGATAATTTCAAAATCAGTTTATATTTCTCGAGAACTCACTGGATTTCTTGAGAACTTGAAGTGGATTTCTCGAAAACTATTTGATTTCTCGAAAAACAAATTATACTTCTCGTGAAAAAATAATACATTTCTTGAAAATTGCTGGACTTCTCGAGAAATTTTATGGACTTCTCGAGAAATTCGATGGATTTCCCGAAAAACTTCTCAACTTCTCGAGATATTTGCTAACTTAAGTTTGGAGAAGAATTCCAAACGTCATTTTCTCAGGTACGTTTTTCGTAATTCTTCAAAATTTTCAATTTTATATAAATAGATAAGTTTATAGAATATCTAAATCCACATTTTCGAAAACTCCCTTTCCCGAGAAAGACGCTTCAGTTCCGCCGAAGGTCTCCGCCGCTCTTCACGCAAACTCCATCGATTCTTCTCCGTAATGTCAGAAATTTCTCATCTTCTTTAATCAATGGCTCCTACTGCAAAGATTGGCATCGGCGGTGAGTTCGTTTACTCTAGTATCAAAGAAATTTCTGATGATTTCTAAAATGTTATTATACTTCTTGAATCCACTGGCCTCACCTTCATCCTTGAGCATCCGTGCAAAATCCTGATTCCAGACGTTGAAGAGTTCTTCAGAAATGCTAAGCTTAAGAGGAGTGGTATGTTGTTGAAAAGTTCTGTCAGAGATTTGAAGATCAAAATCAAACCATCTTCTTTAACAGAACTTCTGAGATTGCCCTCCATTGAAGAGGAAGACTACTTGGAAGAACTCGACTACTCCAGAGCTCTGTCATTTTGTGGTCTCTCCCAATCCGTTACTTCCATTCGAAGACAGAATATGAATGACGAGAGAAAACTGCTATCCGACATTCTAAGAAAAATCCTTCTCTGCAAAACAGGTTCACTTGGATACATATCCTCTGATTTCTTTTGCATGATGACAGCTGTGATATATTGCAAGAAAATCCAATGGGGTCACATGCAATTTTACAAAATTAAGGAAAGCATGAAGGAACCTAACTTTGCTAGAATCATATCTCTTTATCTGAATCAAATGCAACTTGAGATTTTTGACTTGTCCAAAGGTGTGTCCATTCACCACTTGAAGAAAGTCACACTCTCCTTCATCAATAGATGGGAAATAAGAATTCCAAAGTCAGGTAAAGATCCAATAGTTCCAAGGATAGTAGATGATGAGGATTGGACCCCATCCCTCCTTCTTACTGATACAGTTGGCACATCAGGTGCAGCTGTTGATGTGGAGCCTGTTCCTTCTGATCATGAAGAAGTTCAGCAAGCTGAGGTACCAGAAATAGAGTTTCAGTCAGATGTTCCTTCAGATCAGGTTGTAGAGGAAGTTGTTGCTGATGATGTGGCAGTAGAAAAGGAACATCAAGCTCAGTCTGATGATGAGAAGAGCACCTCTATGCATGATGGTGGCTCAGGTATGGATGTTGACTCTTCCTCTGATCAGGAAAATCCTCCAGAAGATTCTCAGCTCCAGGAACAAATTGAGTGGGAGAATGAAGTTATGCTCTCTGATGAGGAAGAAATTATCCCAGAACCTGCAGAACCTCCACTCAAGAATTTAGACTTCTCTCTACCTATTATTCTTGGAGAGGAAGGGGATATAGTGACTTCTGCCCAAAGAGGCAAAAGCACAGTTGTTTTTGAAGAAATACCAATCTGGACAACTCCAGCTCTACCTCATCCAGCTGAAATCATTCCCGATGATACCCTATTGGGTAAGATTGAATCTATGTTGACAAAGAAAATAGAGTAATTTGACCAGTCTCTCAAAGAAGTAACTGAACGAGTAACTGCACTTGAGAAAGAGATGAGCAGAGGATTTGCTGAAATTCAAAGCAATACAGATGAATTCAAAAGACTGTTAAATATTGGTGGCAAGGATTTGGACCACACTATCACTAGTGTTGGTTAGGTCATGAATCAAGCAGTCACTGTGGCCAACAATCAGATCCAATTTCTGAAGAAGACTTAACAACAAAACTTAAAAACCTGTGAAGAAGTTGGAAAATTCAAAGAAGATGTCATTGAGACTCTAACTGTAGAAGTCAGAAAGGGGGAGGATAAGGTAAAAAAAATCTAGAAAAGAAAGTTCAAGAAATAAAAAATCAGTAGAGTGATCAACTGAAATAGATCAATACAAGTGTAGAAAAGCAGATTATGGGTGTAAACATCTATACTTATGAGACTGTTGTGTGGATGCACAACCAAATCTTTCCATATTTTCAAGTTGACCCAAATGAGGCTCCACCTCCTCATCTTGATCCAAATGTCTGCAAGCCTATTTTTCTCCTAGACCTGAACAATATGAATTTCCTCCTGAAAGTTATTCTGAAGTCTGGACTTCTGATCAGCCAGAGATTCCTCATGACCTACCTCCTGAAATGTCAGTACCAAAGAAAAGAAAATATGGTGATGGTGCTTCTGCCAGCCGATCTATTCCAACTCAGGGAGCTGCTAAAAGGAAAGAACATGAATTTGCTGAAGTTTGGAGTCCAAACACTAAGTCTCTTATTTTGGACACTCTGAAGCTAGTTGTTGATTTTAATGAAAATAAGGATGATAATTACAGTAACAAGGAGTGGGAGCTATATGAGAATTCAATGACAAAAAGAAGGATTTATGATCGTGAATATGGCTGTAATAATCCTAATGCTCCTCCTAGAACTCCAATGTACTATCCCAAGTCATTCAGTTATCAGAAAAGGCAGCAAGAGAAGAAGGAACGTCATCACCAACAACAATACAAATGATTTGAGATTATCAGTATTATAGAATTTTGTGGACCTAGATATTTCTATGGACAAATTCTATATATAAAAAAATTTTTGAATTTTTATGATCTAATTATTTCTTAACTATGATTGCAAATATTATTTTATTTATTAGTCAATTCTTTGATTATCTTGATATAATTCACCTTAGTGTAGAGGGTTCTGACTTCTACAAATAGGGGGAGATTATTGGGTATTGTATCCACAAAAATCTAGATTTGTGTAAAGTAACCCTTGAACTAAGATGAATTAAGTATGTATTTGATGTTATTCTTTAGTTGAGTGCTTGCAGGTCATTATTGCTAAGTATAGACCAATGTCAGTTTACAATGAGTCACTAAACACAGGATCATGCAATGTAATCCCTCGTCGTGTGATCCATGGTGTTGACTCATGTGTAACATTTCTATTGGGATGCACTTCATTTTCAAGAACTAAAGCATGAAAGAAAGGCAGGGTTGCTGGTTTTGAACAAAGAAGAAAAGGAAAAAAATATGAAATAATTTCTAAGTCCATTTCCCGAGAAATGAAGTGTGTTTCTCGAGAAGTCTGAGTTTAGTTCTCGAGAAAGCAATGTTGTTCTCGAGAAACATTAAGACTTCTCGAAAATTTTCAAAAACTATCTAAGTCCTTTTCTCAAGAAAAGCCCTGAAGATTTCTCGAAAAACAAAGTTCATTTCTCGAGAAAGGAAAGTAGTTCTCGAGAAGTCAAAAATCGTTTCTCGAGAAGCTAAGTATTTTTCTCAAGAAATCAAATCTTCTCGAGAAATAAGTTTTTCAGTTCAAAATTTGCGTTAAGTATTTTGCTCAAGAAGACTACGCCATTTCTCGAGAAAGAAAATCATTTCTCGAGAAATCAAATCCTTCTCGTGAAATAAGTACTTCAGTTCAAAGAATTTTGTTTAAGTAAATTTCCCGAGAAAGCCATGTAATTTCTCGAGAAAGAACATCCTTCTCGAGAAATTACAAGTCTTCTCGAGAAATTAAGTTGCAGAAAAATTCTTTTTGAACGTCTGACAGATTTCAAATTTAATCTAACTATCTCATGATTGGTCCACGTAGATCATTGCATAATGATTTTAGACCATTAGACGAGATTCTATAAATATTCTTTTCGAAGGAATCGCTAACCCTAACAAGAAGAATAATATTCTGAATCGCAATCGCACTTTCTAAATTGGGAGAAACCGCACTTTCTTCATTGTTCTTCTTTGTCGCTCATCTCTCGATCCAGCGATTCCAAGAAGAAAAGATTCGACAGATCCTAGATTCAAAGATTCGTTAACATCTACTTGATCGTGTCGGATCCTAAGCTTTTCAGATCGATGTTTTCTCGGCATTTCTTCCTTAACCTTCTTCACCGAGATTTTCAGTTTTCAAAAAGGAAGAACCTTGAAGATTTCAGATCTGGAAGTATACAGTTTTTATTGTTGTTATAAAAATTGTTTTTACTCTTGTTGGAGCTTTGTCTCTGAGATTGTAGGAAGTTTGTTCTTCCGAGTGTAGATCCTATTTTGTGGGATCGAGTTTGTAGGGGTGTGTTATCTCCGAGTTGTAGGAGCGTTTCTCCGAGTTGTAAGATTGTTGATAATCTGAGAAAAGTGAAGTAGCCGAATCTTACCCTTCCTGGTAGATAAGTGAGGCGGGGCAGTGGACGTACCCAATACGGGGAACCACTATAAATCTTTATGTTTGTGTGCTTGAATTTTATATAATTTTTATTCCGTAAAAAGACACAAACATCACCAATTCACCCCGCTCTAGGTGATTTAGGTAGATGCTAGAAACTTTCACCTTAAGAAAGTGAATGATGGGGTTCAACCCATCATAGTTC
The DNA here is from genome assembly GCA_039583875.1 of Platanthera guangdongensis. NCBI lineage: Eukaryota > Viridiplantae > Streptophyta > Magnoliopsida > Asparagales > Orchidaceae > Platanthera > Platanthera guangdongensis. Next base: position 242,880,235 of record CM077150.1, on the reverse strand, counting down.
CAAGTGCTGCTGCGAGGCCCTCATAGGGTAGACCTCGAGAAGTCCAAGGTTAACCATAAATCGCTAAGTAATCCGGAAGTTAGACAAGAGTAGTCTGATAAGATTAAGGAATGTTATAGTGATCTCACTCAAGTGTGGATTCGAGTGATATGGGGCTTGCTAGTCCTACGAGTTGGTGGCTTGGGTTGTTGGTCAATATCAAGATGGGTTGGTCCTGCGAGCTGGAGGCTCGGGAGGGTATTATTATGCTTGATTTGTGATTTTGTGGTGGGTCACAAAGTACTGTTTCAGTAGGCACACCGGCGGAAGTACGATGACTCTGGTGCGGAGTGTAGATCTTTGGGGAGACCGGTGGGATATTTATATGAGATTTAGAGGACTATGTCCCTAAGAGCACACCCAACCACAGAAGACTGTTAGTTACCAGCAAGAGTACATAGGGGCTCCGTTGTTGTGTTCGTAGCATCGAGTCGTACGAGATGTCTAGGCCCGGTAGTGTGCTTGCTAGCCTAGGAGTGGAGGCACCCACTCAACTACCACCGTGAGCCACGACGGTTGGTACCTAAGAGGTTGGCCACCTCCAAAAAGTGGGGATGCATGAAAGGTCTATGCATAATGTAACATCCCTCAGACAACTAGACCCCCATGAGTGGTTTTGTCATGACTAAGTCATCACAAAACACTAGGAAGACCAAGTGAACCTAGAAATGTAGGTGAGATCACTATGGTCTGTAAATAGTAGATTTTTAAACACTGGATTAGGGTAATCATGAGGCTTCACCATGACTCCAAGACCTCACCACAACCTAACCAACCTGTTAGAGAGTCCATTAGAGTCATAGTGACCCACTAGGGGCAACTAAAATGGTTAAGTTGACCAAAGTCAACCCAAACCCTAATCTGGTCAAACTAAGCTCATATATGGTCAACTGACCTCCCCTTGGCCAAAGGGACCCACTTGGACCTTCACAAGCCATAAGAGAGGACAATGGGTCACCAAGGACCCATTATGGTCAACCAAGGAGGATAAGTTGACCAAAGTTAACCCTAGCCCCAAATAAGTCAAAGTGCCCTTCCTAAGGGTCAAGTGACCCCCAAAGTGCCAAGACAACCTTACCCAGCCCAACCTAGACCCAAGGGGAGGCCAATGGGTCACCAAGGACCCATTGCGGTCAACCCAAAAGGTCAAAATGACCAAGGTCAACCTAGTTTAGTTTAGGTCAACTTAGCCCAAATGGGCTAACCCAAGCTCAAGCCCTTTTTCATTTGTGCTAACCACCTTTTAATTATGGATGATATGATTTAGTGGGTTGCAAATAGCTTAAAGGGATGATCAAGTCAGCCTTGGTGACTAGGAGAGAGAGAACTCCACCTCACCCTTAATGGAGGAAAGAGAAAGAGGGAGGAAGAAGACATTCATGGCTTAGGGAGGCCAAGGGCCACCTTTAATGGCTGGATTCAACTCCTCTGGGGAGGAGGAGGAGTTTCTAGCCATTTCCCGACCACCCCAAGCGAGATGCATCCCCCACCACCATGGCCGAGAATGGCCCTTAATGGCCATTAATGACCATTCACCCCACACCCCTCCCCTACCCCGTTTGGGTGTTTTAAAAGCATCACTGGGCACCAAGGAGTACTTTCCACCCTTCCCCTGGTGGTTTCAAGCTTGTCCACCATGCTGTTGCAGAATTCTGGCGACATCACCACCGCAAATGGCAACCCGGCGATCGGCTCGACACCAAACCACCACAAAGGTCCTCCCCTTCTCCTCTCTCGATGGGTAGATCATAGGAATCAATAGGGACAGGAATCAGGCTCAATTGAGCCCAATCGGGTGGAGTAATTTACTGGTTTTGGTGTGAATTTCATCTTGTCGGGATCGCCAGAAATGGCCCCTCCATCGGTTGTGCCAGCGCCTAGCGATAGCCACCACCTCGACGGAGGTGGAGGTGGCGGTGGTCGGCCGGGGAGGTGGTTCGGTGGCCGGCGGTAGAGCTTGGAATTTGCTCCAGGAAGATGCAATATGGTCCGTCGGCTGGAGGTAGAAGATGCCTAGCGCCATCCGATCCTTCACCAAGATTCGTGCGGGATTTAATTAAATCAAACAATAGCATTTGTATTTTTCTATCACACTTTATATAGTCAAAGTTTTTAATTATTAAAAATATCTATGTACCTCTAGTGAAAAATGGTAAACATCAAAGTTGTAGCCTTAGGGGTGTACTTTAATTTAAAATTGGTTTGAACTAATTTGGATGTCTGGTTTGACCATGGCACTCATTTTAGTGGGGACTATACCTAGGGTTAGTTAGAGACTAAAAGGTGTGTCCCCACTTCATCTCTTGTCCAAATGACCTGAAATTTGGACATGGAGTCATTCTAACCTATGCATAGGCTTTATCCAAAAATTGGAATTTTTGGAGATATTTCTCTATAGTTTTTAGAACGATTTAATAAATAATATACTAATTAATTAGGTGTCATAAACACATCAAAAACCCCTAAACTTTTGGTGGGTGATCTTCGGGCATATTTTATGGCTCTGGTAAAAATTTCATCCCTTTTGGGTTTGATTTGATAGGGTAAATGTGTGGCCAAAGGTTGACCATTTTAGGTCAAATTAGGGCTAAGTGCCCTAAGTGCTCTAGAGTTGGCCAACCTCACCCGAGGGTGGTGGATCTTGGCACTGAGCTATGTTAGCACACAAAATACCCCCTCCACTCTTATTGGGTGGAAGTTGAAGGGTAGAGCCCAAGGACACTAGGGTAGGTCTTATGTGTGCAAACCTAGGGTTTGAAGGTCAAGGGGTCAAGTGACCTTGAAATGACTTGAAACTTGGTGGAGAGGACTTCAGGGTTGTCAAGGTCCTCTAGTAAAAATATCATGAGATTTAGAGGCTGATAAACTGCTTAAAACCCTAACCGTAGTTTAGGGAACAATCCTTAAAAATGTAAAATATGCCATGAAGACTTTATGAAAAGTTGTGAATCTTGGGTAGTTTAGTCATAGGGTTAATATGAGGCCCTGGTAATTTTACTGGAATTTTTGGAGCAACAAATTTAGTAGCTCCTTTGTTATAAATGGATTTGCCCTTGTTAGTCATTTGTTTATTATAACCTCACTCTTCACTAAAAGATTTTGTAAATTGGGCAGAGGGTGTTTTAGGTCATTATACTCATACCTGAATTTTATTATAACTTTTAGTTGTATATTCTCAGTACATACTTCACAAGATTACAATTATACAATTATGTTCAAAAATAGATTCAGAGCTAATTTATGGTTAGAAAATTGTGAAACTTATGCAAAAGTGCACTTATGTCATTATGCTCATGAGGAAAATTTATCATAATTTTTAGATGAACAATTTTAGTAGTTGTTTCATTAATTTATGAAAGAGGGGTATTGTTATAAATTGAAATTAGAGTTCATTATTCACTGGAAAGTTTGGAAACTTGGTCAAGAGTGTTTTTAGGGCATATTGGTCATGATTGAATTTTCTTATAATTTTTGGAAGTGTATTTGCAGCACTTGTTTCTTTACTTGATAAATATGTGTTTTCCTTTAAAAGTTTGAATCAAAGGCCTAAACCTTGCAAATAAAATTGGGGGACCTGAATTTACTGTTTATTAGTTGCCTAGTATTTACCATAATTTTGTAAAGCAATTTGCATGATTGTAAAAGCCACTTGATGTTCATAACTAGGGCATTTCGATTTTTAGGGAAAATAAATAAAATACCTGTTTACAGAGGAAAATTCCAAGTTTCTGGATTTAGACTAAAAATGTCATGATAGGTCCCCATTAATTATCTTAGGGTATTTGGAAGAAAATTTGGAGTACCTCCTATCATGTACATCATATAGCTTAGGTTGGTCTACATTTAGTAAAACTATAGAAAATGCGAGCGCATTTGATTTGGGCACATGGGTTGGGGCTAGTAGTTGCTGTTTGGGGTAAAATGATGCTTAGTTCATCATTGGAAGTTGGGATGAGTAGAGTGTTGGGTCTATTAGGTTTAGGTGGTTCTTGGGATCGACGAAAGATCGTCTTCCCTGTGGAGGGAGAGAAAGGGTCAAATCACACTAGGATTAAATCTAGAGTAATATAAAATGGATCAGGAAACGGGTATTAAACAATAATAGTAAGTGCCTTGCAAAAGGGAGCTTTGGGCTTCAGCCCATCGTAGTTCCTAGTGCCCTCGATAACCCTTCACGGGGTATACCTTGGACAGTCCTGGGCTAACCTAAACTGTAGGCAAAATAAACTGCAAGAGTAACTAGCATAACTAGGGTTCACTTTCACTCACCATGATGTCTAGGGATGTTAGGTTGCGTCACATGGGCAGTGGGCTCGGTGGTTTTGATGAAGGGCAGGTTGGCTCGGTGAGCTTGGGCTCGGTTGTTGATTGTGACGGACGGGATGGTCCGGGGAGCTTTAGCTCGGTAGCTGATACACATGGTTGCATGTGTATAAAGTATAAGGTGTTGGGTCTTTGGTATTGGAGGGTCGATGCACCGACGCCAATACGATGGCTCGGCAAGTGTGGTTTTGCACTTCGCCAAGATAAGTCCGGTGGACTTGCCAGCAAATAGTACGCAGGAGCTCCGCTTAATGCACCAACATCGAGGCGTACGATAGGTCTGAGTGGTAGTGCAATTACCGGTTTATAGGTGGGCGAGGCCCAACCCACCACTTCTATTTGCCACTATAGAGGTATCCTGGGAGGTTAGGCTCTAGAAAGGGGGAACTAAAGGTCTGTGTACACAGAGTCGGGTGGGTGTGTTGCACTTGCATGTTCACATCATGGCATATATGCATGTCATTGCATCATCATCACATATAACCCGTGACACCTATTTTATAAAGTGGTGTGGGACGCTTTATATAATAGGCCATGTAAAACGACCCCTTAACTTATAAGTTTGCGTGAGCGTTCTTATAAGTTAAGGTTATTATACTATGGATATATATATATTGCTTGCTTGAAAACCGACACCTCAACGTATAAATCGGTATGAGACTTTTTATACGATGGGAGCCTTGCAAAAGATCCCTTAACTTATAAGTTTTTATGGGTATTCATATAAGTTAAGGTTACATGTTTTTTAGTTTACCTTTCATTTACTACTTCATACATATACTTGTTCTATTTATATACTCATGCTAGGGTAGTTCCACTGTCACCTGTTTTGTTTATTCTCCACTTTCAGAGCTTCCCTTTCCTCCTCTCCGCATGGTGCCTAGGAGCCATGGGGGGAGGGGTTGGGGATGATAGGACTTAGTCTTTTAAACTAACGGTTTTCGAACCACATCATTTTAGAGGACCGCGAAGCCCAGCATGGAGGAGCAGCCCCGGAGGTCAGCACGCTTGGAGATGGGACAGTCTAGTGCTGGAGTTCAGACAGCTGGGACTGTGAGTCTCGACTGCTAGTAGTTGTTTTAGTTTTACTTTCGCGATGAGAGATATGTAGTGAGGACATTGATGTATCGGGCGTGAGCCCTATTTTTAGCACCTTTCTTATTATTACTGTGGACTCTCCCTTCGTGGAGATTATTTATATATATGTGATCTCTTTGGACATGTGTAAGAGTTTTTGTTTCATTTACTCTCTTGCTACTTTTTCTGTGATCGATATGGTCGGCAGGATCGGCATTTTGTAGTGAAGACCTTCCCGAGGGTGGAAGTGTCACCGCAAAGCGGCGGTTCTGGGCCTAAGACCCCGTTGTTTAAAAAGAAAAAAGGGGGGGTCTTACAAGTGATATCAAAGCATACCTCGATCGAAAAGTAGTAGTCCACAAACCCTAGGTCACCCCCGCACGAGTTTAGTTTGGGGACAAAGTAAGCAGCGGAAGCAATGGTGGGCCCATATGGGGGATCACATGTAAATTGTCCACATTTAACTAGGTTTGGGTCAATTGCTTACAAATTGTCTTTGTTATGCAACCTCTGGCACAGCCTACACCACAGGGCAGAGTCCAGCAAACTCTGAATGTTACACCACCTCCCCCGGCTCCCACTCCGTTTCTACAGTCAGAGATGGGATAGACCCTGATAGCCATTCTAAAGGCTTTCAGGGCCTAGCAGGTTCCGGCTCCGCAGCCAAACCCGGGGGGCCAATTGGCTAAGCATCTTCCGAGAACTTTCTCCCCCATCTTACTTGGGGATGGAGTCTGCTGTGCGGATGGAGGAGTGGCTGGATATCATGTATGAGATGTTGACCGGGATACAATGGCCATGGGAGGAGAGGGTGCCTTTGGTGGTCTATTGCTTGGAGTCCATGCCAAGAGATGGTGGAAGACACTGCTGGACATGATGTTTGCTGTTAGAGAGGTTACAGACACTGCTTGGGAGGACTTCAGGGCCGCATTGTTAGTGCACGTTGTTCCGCAGTAGGCCAGAGATGAGTTGGAAGATAGATTTCTACAGTTGAGGCAAGGCAACATGACGGTGGTGGAGTACCACCGGGAGTTCAATCATTTAGCCCGATTTGCGGACTCCTATCAGCTGGATGAGCCTGGATACACCAAGATGTTTTTTAAGGGCCTGCGAGATGATCTGAGAGAGGCTCTGTTGTTCGTATCTGATGGACCTATACCTTGGATATTGGAGATGGCGAAGAGGATTGAGGCTGATTGGCACACAACTCGAGGCCGGAAGAGGCTAACGGAGGATCAAGGCCGGGGAGCCAGAAATGATCAGCGAAGGGGCCGCATTGCTGATGGGAGAGATGGGAGAAGGGCAGAGGACCAACCTCATCAGGAAGTGAGATAGGAGCAGAGGGAGTCGGTAGTAATGGCTCCTCAACCTCTCCAAATGCGAGAGATGCAGAGACCCGGGGGTATGGCATATCCCCCGCCCGAGTGTTACTACTGTCATCAGGTGGAGCATATCCGGAGAAATTGCCCCATGAGGGGGGCACCACTACCAACACCACATGCTGCCCCGCCTGCATAGCAGTTTGGAGGCCGAGGATGCGGATACCTGGGCGAAGACCGCATGCAGGAGAGGGAGCAAGTGTATGCCCTAGATCTGACTCAGCCACGGAACCCGGAGCAAGTGATAACATGTACGCCGGTAAATTTTAAGTTCTTTCTTTTCTAAAAAGTTGGACTCATGGATGTAGAATTATTAGAACTAGGAAAGAAAATCATAACTAGAGTTCTAAATATCTAACCACCCCCATGCATAGTCTTCATCGGCGGCAAGCCTGCTTATATGCTATTTGATATGGGTGCTTCCCACTCATTCATATCGGAAGCTTTCGTGTAAGGACTAGAAGGTGTGGAGCGATACACAGGCTTGATGATGAGGGTGCGACTACCCGATGGATGGGAGCTATTCACCTCTGCCCACTGTAACATGGAGGCAGAGATCAGCGGGAAGGCATTAGAAGCACCAGTGACGATCCTAAGGATGCCAGCCTATGATCTGATCCTATGCATGACGTGGTTGCATTGGAACCATGCCCAGACCGACTGCCTGTCAAAGAGGATCACCTTGAGGCATGGGGATTCCTATGTCATCATCGAAGGTATTAGACCTACCACTCCTCTCTTGTTATCATCCGTACAGGCCGTCAAGGCCCACCTGTAGGGAGAAGAGGTCTATGAAGTGTTGTTTGAGATGGCCGGGGCCAAGGATTCCATCTGTAGTATCCCGGTGGTGCGGGATTTTGCTGACATATTCCCAGAGAAGCTGCTAGGGCTACCCCCGCACCGGGAGAAGGACTTCCAGATACAGCTCGTGTCGGGGGCTAAGCCGGCATCTACAGCTCCTTACCGAATGGCTCCGAAGGAGTTGACAGAGTTTTGAAGCCAGCTACAGGATATAGTGGAAGCCAGATTTGTCCGGCCGAGCTCTTCACCATGGGGAGCTCCGGTGCTGTTCGTCAAGAAGAAGGACGAGACACTCAAATTGTGCATCGACTACCGGGCTCTGAACAGACTGACAGTGTGGAATACCTATCCACTACCGAGGATAGATGAGCTGTTTGACTAGCTGGAGGGGGCGCATTTCTTTTCGAAACTGGATTTGAGGTCGGGCTACTACCAGCTATGGATTCCGGAGGAGGACATTCTAAAGACTGCCTTCAGTAGCAGATATGCGTTGTTCGAGTTTACCGTGATGCCCTTCGGGCTCACGAATGCACCATCAGCATTCATGAGACTCATGAACTGGGTGTTTGAGGCTTATCTGGATGTGTTCATCATCTTATTTTTCGACGACATCCTCATTTATTCGAGGATAGAGGAGGAGCATGCCCGATATCTGACACTGACTCTAGAGATACTTTGGGAGCACCGCCTTTATGCGAAGTTCAGCAAATGCCAGTTTTGGTTGAAGGAGGTGGCCTTCCTAGGCCACATTATCAGCGGAGCCGGGTTGGCAGTGGACTCGGCTAAGATTAAGGCAGTTCAGGATTGGCCGCCACTAAGATGGCCACAGACGTGTGGAGTTTTCTAGGACTTGCCGGTTATTACCGGTAGTTCATGGAGTAATTCTCTCGAATTTCCCTCCCACTCAAATCCCTGACGAGGAAGGACGTGCCCTTTTTTTGGGCCCCGCAGTGCGATACAGCTTTCCAGGAGCTGAAGGATCGACTCACCTCGGCTCCTATCCTTGCCCTTCCTTCGGGGAAATAAGGATTCCAGGTCTACACCAACGCTTCCTACCATGGCATGGGTGCAGTGCTGATGCAGAAAGGCCATGTGCTTTCTTATGCGCCCCGCCAGCTAAAGAAGCATGAACATAACTACCGTGTTCATGACTTGGACATGGGAGCGATTGTGTTTGCTTTGAAGGTCTGGAGGCACTACCTCTACTGTGTCCACTGCGACATATACTCTGATCACAAAAAATTTGAAGTACGTGGACACGCAGAAGGAGTTGAATATCTGGCAGAGGCGTTTGGTGGAGTTTCTGGCAGATTACCAGTACGAGATGCACTACCACCCAGGGAAGGCAAATATGGTAGCTGATGTGCTGAGTCAGAGAGCCTCCACCTCCGAAGCTGAGCCCCAGATTATGTCCATGGAGCTGGTGCAGAGATTAGAAGAGATGCACATCATACTGGTATCGGTTGAAGACCCCGAGCTCTATAATGAGTATTTAGCGCCGATGAGCACCACAGATGACATTCGAGATCGAGTCAGAGATGGGCAGAGGCAAGACACCAAGCTGGAGCCGATATTTCGGGCCTTGGAGGCAGGCACTGCTGGAGATTACACACTGAGGGATGGCATGTTATGCTTCAGAGGACGAGTTTATATACCAGAGGGAGGCCAGCTCCAGGAGGACATCATGACGGAAGCTCACTATAGCCGATATTCGGTACAGCCGGGAGTTACGAAGATGACTGTGGATCTGAAGAAGACCATGTACTGGCCAGGCATGAAGAAGAATATCACCTACATTGTGACCCACTGCAAGACATGCCAGCTGGTAAAGGCAAAGTGCAAGAACCCCACAGGATTATTGCAACCACTCACGGTGCCGGAGTGGAAGTTCGATGATATCGCGATGGACTTAATACATGGGCTTCCCCGATCGTGGACGGGGAATGATTCAATCTGGGTAATCGTCGGCCGGCTGAAGAAGGTAGCCAGATTTATCCCGATCAGGAAGGATGACTCAGTTGGTGTACTGGTGCAGAAGTTTGTGGAGCAGTTAGTTTGTTATCATGGCGTGCCCAGGACAATCATGTCAGATCGGGATGGACGGTTTACGTCTAGGGAGTCGCAATCAGTGCATGCCTATTTGGACACTCGGCTGACATTCAGTACAGCTTTTCATCCCCAGACTGACAGGAAGACGGAACGCACCAATTTGACTTTTGAAGATCTACTGTGACTATGCATTTTGGACCATGGAGATCCTTGGGAGAAGTTGTTGCCACTGGTCGAGTTCGCATATAATTGTTGGGTACATTGAAAAATGTGTACCAGATTTGAAGAAGCCTCACCCTACTCAATGATATACATTAAGGTGTATTTGATGTGCTTTGAGTTTATATGTGCAGGTTAAGTAATTGCAGGAAATGCAGAAAAGTTTCTAAGTCCATGTGTCGACACCTAGAGATGCAGTGTCGACACTTAGGAAGGCTTGTGTCGACAACTAGAGAAGTTTTGTGTTCGACACTTGGAGTATTTTTGTGTCGACACCAGGAAAGGCAGAGTCGACACCAGAAGAAAAAGTGTCGACACATACCAGCAGTGTCGACACACTATGAAGAATACTCAACATATATCATGTCGAACACTTAGAGGCAGTGTCGACACCCAGAGAAGCTTAGTCAACATCCAATGTGTCGACACCAGGAAGCTGTGTCAACACACTGATGGCATTGTCGACATCAACTGTGTCGACACACAGGACTGTGTCGACACACAACAAGTTTCAACACAGTTAAAGTAAAGAAGTACTTGTGTCGACACAAAGGAGATGTGTCGACACTCAGCTAGTATCAAACAACAAAAGAAGTTGTGTCGAACACAAAGGAGATGTGTCGACACTCAGCTAGTATCAACAAACAAAAGAAGTTTGTGTCGACACAAAGGGAGATGTGTCGACACACAGCAGAATTCAACTAAGTTTTAAAGAAGAAGTAACTTTGTGTCGACACACTCAATCAGTGTCGACACATTTAAACAGAAGCAGTGTCGAGAAGCTATTACAACGACAGAAAGAAGTTGTGTCGACACCACCAAGGCATGTGTCGACACTTAGTTCACTTGTGTCGAACACTTGGTCTATTTGTGTCAACACATAATGAATATCAGTCTCGACACTTTCAGACAGAGACAGTATTTTCAAGAAGTGACTGGATGACTTGACAGCTGTAACGCCCCCACCTTGTCACATGACGTATAACGGTGGGTCCGGCCGGGGCCCCACGCCATATAACACAGACAAGCGAAGGAACTACGTGTGGAAATCAAAATATATGCTTATCCTTAACTCATTCATTCTAGCGCAGCATTTTTATGTTAGCAGGAACTCAAATCAGAATGTCCACCAATACATAAATAACACATTTATATATAACAACCTAGGAATGTATACAACCCACACACCCTGGCCTTATGGCCTTACCAGGTTCCTCTTTACACATCAATCATTTCGTACATCGGCACGCAGGCCGGCCACACATGAAATCCAAAACACAGCTCTTCGCATGGCCTTCAAGGGCCCTATAGCAGCAAGCTAGCCATTTCACTTATTCATTTCGCCACAAACACCCTGCAATTAACATCCAAGCTAACACAGAAAACAAAAAGTAACAGACAGCAATTTGGCTGACCCATTATAACGACCCTACCCCCTAACCCGGGGTAGTGGTTCCTTCCCTGTATACAGTGCTATCCTCTATCATCAAGTATCATCAAGCATTCTATGTATATCATTTTCTTTATCCCGCTAGCAAACACATTACATCACAAATGCTGCAATCCGCCAGACGCTCCGTGCACTCAGGGCACCTTCTGGAGTACCGGAATCCACCAGTCATACACCGCTGATCAGAGTTTTTAACTTGTTGTTTGACCGCCCTAGTCCACCAGTCTCGCAAGCTGGCGGACATCCCGCCCAAAACCACTCAGAGGTACAAACCTCACAGCATAACAACCAGAGCATAGAGCCGGAAAGATGGAATACGACATAGGCATGTTGTGTGAAGCCCATCTGGACCGGTAGTCTGGATTGGTGATGTTCATGGGTAAACCGGAGAAGACTCCGTGGATTTGCTGATGTGCAAATGGATTTCTATTGTGATGAATGTATGGATGTGATGATGAATGTGAGGAGGCTTTGGTGAAGCTCCTGGTTATGATATGATCAATTGGTAGCACGCCTGCGGATTGCGAGATAAACCCGGCCTGTTACACCACTACGGTGGGTTGATCTAGTTAGGTCGGGATCGATTGGTGGCAATGCCCTGGGAGCCGAGTTAACCCGACTTGCTGCACCACATGGGTGGGTCGATCGGAATAGGAGGGGGGGTCGATTGGTGGTAATGCCTGGGGAGCTTGGTTAAACCCGGCTTGCCACACCACATGTTGTGGGTCGAATGCAGACTCAACAAAGGAATCACTTCCGCAAATCCACCTCTTGGTGGAGGATTCCAAGCACATGCATAAAGAAAGGACTTCGATGTCCAAGAAGGAGATCGTTACCCTTGAAGACCGCTTCGGTGCCATGAAGTAGTCGATGGAAATCACCGCCTCGGCTCTACCATCAACGAATCCGCTCTCGGATCTTCGCTCCGCACACCCGCAGCTCCTACAGCAAGCCGGTCGTCTCCTCCCTCCCTCCTCTTGCCTTAGGCCTTTCTTCCTCCCTTTCTTGGAATAAAATGAAGAAGAAAGAAGAAGAAAAGAGGGTTATATCCCTTTTTTTCTCGGCCTTCAAATACCTGGACAAAGCCCAACCACTAGATCCAGGAAGAGGAAACAAACGGCTCAGATTGGCCATATAAAAACTTGAAACACGGCCTGACAACGCCCTGTGACCACGCCCGTGTCACAGGCCGTGTCCCCCTAAGCGGCAGTCCAACCGACTCCAAAAAAAAACCAACAAGTACACGGCCATGGGACACGCCCGGTATTACAGGCCCGTGTCACGTGACACGCCCTCCGACACACCCCGTGTCGCTGGCCGTGTCATGCACACAACCCAATCTCCACTTCACCCGAGAACTCACACGGCCCTGGACCCGCCCGTGTTTCCAGGCCGTGTGCACCTGGACACACCCGTGTCCCCAAACACGCACTGGCTCAAGACGTCGAGCTGAGTTCGACGACCACTGACACGCCCTGTGACACGCCCCGTGTCACAGGCCGTGTCCTCACTCGAAACTCGACCTCGACGATCGTCGAGCAAAATTTCGTCGACCTGACGACTCGACACAACCCAGGCCTGACTCGCCCTAGGACACACGCCCGTGTCCCAGGCCGTGTCACCCATGCATGAACACAAATTGGCCCAAATTGACCCAGAACTTCGGTGTGTTACAACAGCTGCCATTTCAGCCGGTCTAATGCAACTGTCAGAGCTGTCAGAAGTTCGTTAGAAGCCGATCAGTCGGTTACCCTTGGAGGAAGACTATATAAAGACCTTTCTCCTTCAACAGTAATGAATCAATCATAAAAAAAGAGAAATCAATCAGAAGATTAAGAAAGATCAAGCCAGATCCAGAGAAAACTGTAAATCAGTATTTGAAAGAAACTTCAGATTTACTTGGAGAGAGAGAACTCCAGTAATTGAAGTCAAGAAAGAGACTAGTTAATCAAATCTCTTAAGAAGCAGGTTCTGAACCAGACTGCAAAGTAGGATCCAGATTTAATTCTCCATCCTAAGAAGGAAGTTGCCAGCCGTCTAATTCAAGAAGAATCATCTTTACTGAGTTCAGACTCAAGAAGCCTTGAAGAAAGCAAAGAAAAAGTTGATCTCAGAATCAGTGCTATCAAGAACTGATCAAGAAGGTTGTCCCTCTTCATTCTCTCAAACTGAGTGGTGATCTAAAAACTTTTATTATCTTTTTGTAGGATCCTAAGGTACTGAGTTGTAAGCCTAAATTTATAAAGGTTGAGGCAGGGCTTTTGAGCCTGAGTGTAGTGAGAATCAATTCTCTGAGTATAGGCCGTTATTGAAGCTGAGGTAGGGCTGTTAGAGCCTGAGTGTAGGTCTTGTTGAAGACTGAGTGGTAGGTTTGTGCCTGAGTTGTAGGAGTGGGGTCACTCTGAGTTGTAGGAACCTGTTTGGGGTTTTTGAAGTTGTAAGATCTGAGGATCTGAGGAGAAGTGCAGAAGTTAGGCCGAATCTAGTACCACTTTTTAGATGAGGCGAAGGGGGAAAGTGGATGTACCCAACTTGGGGGAACCCACTATAAACACTGTGTGCACTCTGTGAATGTTTGTTTCTGTGGTTGTTTGTGTTGTGATAGCTGTAGAATTTGGCATTTGCTGCTTAAAGTACAAAACAGTTTGTCCTGCCTTAAAGTAAAAAAAGAAAAAGTACACCCTATTCACCCCCCTAGGGTTAGGCACTATTTATTTCAAGTGGTATCAGAAGCCAGGTTACTCAAAAAGGGACTTACAGTCCTGAGTAAGATCCTGTAGGCAGATTCAGAACAAACAAGAATCAAGAAAATGGGTTTCTAGTGAGAATCACAAGAGCTGGGTCCATGAAATTGCCAATATGTAGAAAAGAGATATTTGGCATATGGAAAGAGAGGGTTAGACTCTTTTAATGGAAGCTTCTGACCCAAGGATATATATTTACAGTCAAAGAAGGCTCATATGTGCAATGAAGATATCCATTTCTGGATGCAAATCAGAAAAATCCCAATGACTTTCTCTGAAATTACTAAAGATGAAATCATTCTAGCCACTATGGACAAGAGAGCCCCAGAATATAATTGTTAGTGTCATTGATGATGCAACATTTCAGAACTTAATTCATTGTAAACCTCTAAAGAAAGTGGTGACACATTAATAGTTTATATGGAGGGATCAGAGGAAGTAAGACAAGATAGGAAGTCCTTGTTAAATCAGGAATATGAAGCTTCAGACAAGGAAAGTTTGATAGCATTACAGAATGTTACAAGAAGTTCTATAGGATAGTTAATGAGTTAATGTCCTATAGAAGAGACTTCAGCAACTATGAGCTGAATGACAAGTTCTTAAATCCCTGACTAAGGACTGGGACACCAAGATTTATGCATTAGGGAAGTGGCCAAACTAGCTGATATACCTCCTCCAACTTTGTTTTTGAAAAACTGCTATCTTATGCATGCAGTTAATGGTTAGAAAGGAGAAGAGAAGAATACTAGAGTGGAGCACAAGACAAGTCTGGTGCCTTCAAGATTGAAGCCACTAAGAAGTATAGAAGCAAGTCTCCATCTCCACCTCAATAAATGCTGAGGCTGTCACAGATAATTCAGATAGCAAGAATTCAGATACCAGTGAAAGTGATGAAGACTTTGCTGCTTTTACTAGGCATTTTCAAAAATTTCTGAAGAAGAAGCAGTGAGGTCTAAGCCTTCCCTTCTCAGCCAAAAGATGACTACTATCAAAAGAGAAAGTCATCCAGGAATGACAGAAGAAGGTACAAGCCAAACAAAGCTACATCCTCAAAGATTGTGTGCTATTACTGCAATAAATAGGGACTTTAGTGGCTGACTGTCCTGAAAAGAGGAAGGAGAGTCAGCTGACAAAAAAAAAGACTCAGGTTAAGAGAAAAAGGAAAAGTCCTTGTTGCTAAGAAAGACAAGAGTCTGACAGATCAGTCATCTTCAGAAACAGAATCAGAAGTTGAAGCCTACATTGGATTATTTGCTTAAGAGGAAAAAGATGAGTTCATGCAGCTAATGAACTCAATTTATGAGCATGAGGACCATCAGTGCAAGGGACTGATGACTTTATCTGAAGGAGACAAGATCCAGGATCAGCCTGGACCAAGTAAGGTACAAAGTTATTTTTCTAGTTCAATTTATAATACTGAGTCAGAGTCAGATACATCTGCATCAAGTGATGTGGGTGGGTCTGAATCTGAAGGAGATATTCATCAGTTAATTGATGAATATAGAGTCGTGTTGCAGGCCTTGAAGAAAAGCAAAACCTTGGCCAAAACTCAGGCAAAGGAGATTGCTAGTCATAAGTTGGCTGCAGTAGATTCAGAGAAATTGTTAGATCAAAAACTGAATGAGATTGCCAGATTGAAGAACATAACTGTTATTCAAATGAGCACAATCACATTCAAGAATGATCAGATTAGAAATCTGGAGGTTAGACTTCAGAAAGAGAGAGAGATAGTAGCAAGTTTTTCTAAACCTAAATTTGTTTTACCCTTGATAGATGAGTTTGTACCTCAAAAGGGTAAGGCTGGATTAGGATTTAAAAAACCTGCCTGCACTGCTAGGTCCATATCTAAAGACAAAACCCCAGCACAAAACATAAAGCCTGTTGTAGATACTTCAGCCAGGGTAGTACCTAAAAAAGGTACAACAGGTTTGAGTGTTGGTGTTGTTGCAAGATAGGTCATTTTGCCTTAGATTGTTGGCACAATTTTAGTGTCAAAGAGAGTAGCAAACTGCCTGCTAGAAGTGCTACAGGTAGTTTTGTTAAAGGTCAGACTAACCTGCACCAAGGACCCAAGAGTTATTTTGGTTCTAAGGTTAAGTAATCTATTTTGCAGGTGAGTCCAAGTGGCCATGCCCCTATATGGTACTTGGACAGTGGATGTTCCAGGCACATGACTGGAACTAGGGGGTTACTGAAGGACTACACACCTATCAAGGATGGCCCTAAAGTAACCTTTGGTGGTTCAGAAAAGGGAATCATCAAGGGATTTGATAACATTTCTAGTAATCAGATTACAATTACTCAAGTGGCATATCAAAAGGTCAAGTGATCAAAAGATCATTTTGACAGGTTATAGAAAAAGGAATGTTTACTGTCTTGACTTTGTGTGTGAGAACAATTGTTTCTCCTATTTGTATTGTAGCTGATTAGAGAGTCTCTCATTGTGTCAAATGGCACAAGAGGCTAGCCCATCTAAATTACAAGACTATTGGCCTACTCTTTAGTAAAGAGTTAGTGAGGAATGGTCCTCAAGCTAAGTGTATAAAGGATGGGATATGCTCAGCTTGTCAAAAAGGCAAGCAGACCAAATCCACCTTTCATAGCCTTGAGAACAAGGTTTCTGTGAGGTGTCTATACCTCTTGCATATGGATCTTTTTGTTGCTATGCCAGTTCACAGTCTAGGTTGGAAGGTCTACACATTTGTGGTTCTAGATGACTATTCAAGGTATTCCTGGGTGTTCTTCCTAAGACAAAAATCTGAAACCCCAAGTATCTTATATAGTTTTGTTAAACAAATTCAGAATGAGTTGGACAGTACAATGGTCAAAATCAGAAGTGACCATGGTACTGAATTTTAGTCTGAAAGTATGACAAAACTGTGTGAAGAATTTGGGATATTTCAAGAATTTTCTTCACCAAGAACACCTCAGCAAAATAGTATTGCCGAAAGGAAGAATAGAACATTGATAGAGGCTGGTAGAACTCTATTGAGTGACACTTCTCTCCCAGAATATTTCTGGGCTAAGACAGTAAACACTGCATGTCATGTGATCAATAGGGCTACTATCACCAAGAGCCACAAAAAGACTCCCTATGAGATTATGAAGGGCAGAAAACCAAATTTATCCTATTTCAGGATCTTTGGTTGCAAATGCTATATACTTAACAATGGCAAGTCTTATCTAACCAAGTTTGCTGCCAAATCCCAAGAGGGGATCTTTGTTGGGTACACCAACAATAGTAAGGCTTATAGGGTCTACAACTGATTACTCAAGTTGTAGAAGAGTCTGTACATGTAATCTTTGATGAAAACAACTCATTAACTATGAACTTGTCCAAGTAGTGTTTGCAGCTCTACAGGTGTAACTGAGAGAATGGACAAGCTTACCATTACAGAAGGTTCCTACTACAACTCAGCAAGTGGAAAATGGTGGCTGCTGTCCACGGGGAGTACAAGACTCTCTAGATGCAGAAGAAGACCAAGAAGTGCAGTATGTTGAAGAGGCTGGAGGTGTACAACCTGAAGATAGACTACATCCAGCAAATAGACACTTAAAGGATCATCCAACCAATCAGATAATTGGTGATCCAAGACAAGGAGTGCAAACAAGAAGCAGGAATCTGAGTACAGTTCTTTACTCCAGTTTCCTGTCACAGTGGAACCAAAGAAATTTGAAGAAGCATTCTAGACCCTCATTGGATTGTGGCCATGCAAGAGGAGCTGAATCAGTTCAGAAGGTGCAAGGTCTGGAAGCTTGTTCCTAAACCCAAAGACCACAATATCATTGGAACAAAGTGGATCTTTATGACAAATTGGATAGAATGGAATCATCATAAAGAATAAAGCTAGACTTGTTGTTGCAAGGGATATAGGCAGAAAGAAGGTATTGATTTTGATCAAACCTTTGCTCCAATTGCAAGACTGGAGGCAATCAGGATGTTCCTTGCTTATGCAACATATCAAGGGTTCAAGGTATTCCAAATGGATGTAAAGTCAGCTTTCCTGAATGGAAATTTAAAGGAAGAAGTCTATGTTGAGCAGCCCTCAGGTTTTGTTGATCCTCTCAAACCTGATTATGTTTATAAACTTAGGAAGGCATTGTATGGGTTGAAACAAGCCCCAAGGGCTTGGTATGAAACCAAGTCTAGTTTCCTCATTGAGAACAATTTCTCAAGGGGGAAAATAAACAAGACTATTCCTTAGGGAATCTAAAGGAAAGATTATATTAGTCTAAATATATATTGATGACATAATATTTGGGTCTACTGAATGATCTTTGCAGGAAGTTTGCAAAACTTATGCAAGTAAAATTTGAAATGAGCAGTTGGGGGAACTTAAGTTCTTCTTGGGTCTCCAATTTAGACAGACTGAAGATGGCTTTGTCCATATGCCAGTCTAAGTTCACCCTAGAGTTAATAAGAAGTATGGTATGGAATCATCCACTACCATAAAACTCCTATGGGGTCAAGTGTGTCTCTAAGCAAAGATGATGCAGGGAAACCTGTAGATGAAACTTTGTATAGAGGGATAGTTGGCTCCCTATTATATCTGACTGCTAGTAGACCAGATATCATGTATGCTACATGTGTCTGTGCTAGGTACCAAGCATGCCCTAAAGAATCTCATCTGACTGCAGTCAAAAGGATTTTGAGATATCTTAAGGGCACACCATATCTAGGCCTTTGATACCCTAGGAATAGAGATTTTCTACTAACAAGTTATTCAGATGCAGATTTTACAGGTTGTAAGGAAGATAGAAAGAGTACTATAGGAACCTGTCAATTTCTAGGAGGAAGGCTGGTGTCATGGAGCAGTAAGAAGCAGACCAGTGTGACAATCTCCATAGCTGAGTCAGAGTATGTGGCAGCAGGAAGTTGCTGTGCACAGTTATTATGGATTCAGCACCAGCTAGAAGACTATGGTATTCAAGTAAGTAGAACACCTTTTTTTTGTGATTATACAAGTGTCATTTCTATTGCAAATAATCCTGTCTACATAGTAGGACTAAGCACATAGAAATTAATACCATTTTCTTAGAGAACATGTAGAAAAAGAGGACATTTTCCTAGAATATGTTAACAACAGATAATCAGATGCTGATATGTTTTACTAAGCCCCTAGATGAAACCAAATTCAATAATTTTAAAATTGAATTAGGAATGTTGAACTTAGATAGTTCATAAAATTGGCTAAGTAAAATAGTGTCGACACAAGGAGTTATCTGTGTCGACACATAGAAGTGGTGTCGACATTCCAGAGAAATGGTGTCGACACATCTAGGAAGTCTGTGTCGACACTTCAGCGAAAATGGTGTCGACACATCCAGAGTAGGTGTCGACACATCCAGGGTGGTGTCGACACTTAGATTAACACTAATTTCATCGAGTAGAGTTTCGACTAATCGTCGAGCTGAGATGTATAAGTGTCGCACATATATTCTGTCGACTATATTGGTGTCGACACATAGTTGTCGAGACATTAGAAGTAAGTGTCGACACTTTTCAAACAGTGTCGACACATTTCAAGTATTTCGACGCGCCTTTTCACCTTCGATTTTAGAAAGGTATAAATAGGTCTTCAACCTTGTTTGTCGACATGCTCTCCATAGTTTCGAGACCAAACTTGTGTGTCGACATCTCTCTTCTCTAAATTCAAAATTTCTCCAAACCCTAATGACGCCCAAGCTAGAAGAGAACATCAATGAAGGTTATGAGCTAGTGCGACATGCCTTTGACAACGCGAAACCAGAAATTCAAGGTGTTGTAACCCTAATTACAGAGATTGGATTGGAGTATCTAGTGTCTGAGCCAACCAAGATCTGGATGAAGGAGGTACTCGAATTCTTTAGTGCAGCTACCCTTGATGAAACTGGACTCAAGATTAAGTCCATAGTCCATGGGGCAAAAGTAAAAATCACCCAGAAAAGCCTAAGAAAAGTTCTACATCTACCTAGAACTAAAGAAGAGGAAGATGTACCTTCATCAAGGATAAGGGAGGCACTGCAATATGGTGTGGATTAGATTCAACATGAAGATTGGATCAGTTTTTCATAGGAAAGCATGAACTTGCAAGGCAAGTTTCTTGTGTGAAGTTGTAGGAAAGGGTAATTCTGAGCAAGCCAGGTGGGCATGATAGAATATCAGCTCACATGTTCAGTTTAATGACAAGGATCATTTTCAAACTCATAACTGATTGGTCAGCAGTGATGTTTGACAAGATTAAGGAAAGTCTGAAGAAGCCCAATCTGGGTAGGATTGTGAGTTTGTTCTTGGCTGGAACTATTCTAGAAGTGATGAACCAAGCTGCTGGATCAAAGATAAACCATATGAGGAGGATGGATGGATATCAGAATTATCTCAAGGTGGGATAGAGTGTTAACCAAAGACATGCCTACTCCTGAAAAGGAAGTTTCTCAACAGAAGAAGAAGAAGAAAGCCATAGTGGCTCCTGAATCATCCAGTAGCTCAGAGGAGCAAGTAGTTTTCAGTTCTAATGAGGATGAAGCTGATAAGGAAGAAGCTGATAATACTGGAAGGTCACCAGTAAGACCTGAAGATGCATAGATGCAGGGGGAGATACCATCTGCTAGCCCCATTCACCTGGATCCACTCCAGAGGGAGCCTCAACATGTGGATGAGCCAACTCACTTAGAAAGTGAAAGGGCAACACAAATAGTTCTCGAGGTAATCAATGAAGTTAATCAATCAATTTTCCATATTGAGGATGAAGTATTGGCCGAATCTTTAATTGATGTTTATCAGCAAACTTAGTTACATAGTGAACCACAAGATGTTGTCATGAAAGACATATCAGTTGCTGATAATGCTCCTGAGATAAGAGATTCTCCAGTCCATACTCAACAGGAGTTTACTCTAGAAGATCTGTTCCCTGATTTACTACAGACTGATTTTGAGGGAGAGAAAGCAGCTTTTGAGGGGGAGAAGGTCAATCTTGAGGGGGATCATGTAGAGTTTCATGAGGAGACTGCAAGAAATGAGAATGAGGAGCAACGGGTGCAGGGGGAGTTACCTAAGACTACACAGTACTTGCATCCTAGTCCTAAAGATAGAGTAGACATTGCCAGTACTTCTGCTTCTGAGGATGAAGAGGCTGCTAGAGCCAAGAAAAGAAAGCTACAGGTCTTCAAAAAGAGAAGCCAGACCTACAAGAAAGCACTACAAACCATTGTTCCACAGCCTGCCCCAACAGCTGATTACAACTCCTTGTTGGTGGATTTGCAGATCAAGATGGATGAGCAAAGGAAGGCTCTAGAAAAATATATGGATGAAGGACATAAATCCCTTCAATTTGATCTGGCTCAAAACATCAAATCTATAAGATTTGAAGTTAATCTAACTAAGAAAGAAATGACTGATTGTTTCCACAAAGGAGGCAATGCAGTGGTATATCTGGCTACTCATCAAGAGAAGATAAAGATACAGGTTGATGATATGACAATAAAACAAGGATATGTTCTTGAGAATCAGATTAGAATGAATGACAATCTAACTGAATCACATAATGTGATTGTAACTGAAATGCAGAATATAGCAGCTGCTCAAACTGCAGCAAGGACTGCTGCCAAGGCTGAGTTTGACAAGCAATTGCAAGAACACCTAACTGCTGTTAAAACTGCAATTGAAGATTCTCAAAAGGCTATTACTGACAAGATCCAAAAGTTAAAATCTTTTTATAAAGATGGTGTTAACTATCTGAATGCTCAGATAAGATTTCAGAAGGATGATCTTAGGGATCATATAGAAAGAGAAGTCATAAAGGGGGAGAGGGTATTAGTCAAAACAGACTCTAACCATGCTAAATGGATTTCAAACAGCATCAGAGCTACCCTTGGATATCCACCCTTGTGTGATGATGATAATGTAGCATAATCTGAGATAAATCCTGTTGCTTTTGGAGGTGAGCAAGCTGAAGTGGCTCAAGTGATCTACCCCCCAGCAGATTTTGACATGATACATCAAGAGATACAATCTATGTATAGCCATCCAGAAGGTGCTCAAAATGTGATCTTTGAGAAAGTAGTACAGCCTGTGCCAGAGGCAGTATTAAAAGAGCAAGAAACCTTTTTGTCCAAGAAGAGATTTAGAGAACAGGCTGAGTTAAGGCCTGATTTTGAACAGTGGAGCCCAACTTCTAGAAATATTATACTAACTGCTTGGAAAGCTGCAAAGGATAATTTTCTAGAAAGGGGTAAATGGTACTCTGACCAAGAATGGAGAAAACATGAAGCCAGGCAAGAGGCTATTGTACAGTACAGAAGAAAGGCTAAACTAGGGAAGCTACCTCCTAATGCACAGGAGCCTAGCAAATATTTCCCTAAGCCTTATCATTATTTTGAGAGACACAAGATAAGGGCTGAAGAACAGAAGAAGAAAGATCTTAAGGGCAAGAAGCCTGCTGATGACAATGATGCTCCAGTTCAAGCCAAGATTCAATCTGGAAAGGGCATTGTCATTAAGGAGCCAGTGCAGCCATATAATAGAATTTTCTTAAGTTTACAACTTTGTAATCATTTGCATTAAAATTCATGTAAACCTTTTATTAATGAAACTATTGGAAGTTGTAACAAAATAATGTTTAATGTTCAATCTATTACATTTTTATTCTGTGAAGATTGTTTATACATGTTTTGTTTAGTATTTACTATGTCATATAAATTGTTATACATCATAATGTGTATTTGTTATGTATGGTGTGTATCATTTACTAAGGGTTATGACTTCTCCAAATAGGGGAATTGGTGGTACATTGGAAAATGTGTACCAGATTTGAAGAAGCCTCACCTACTCAATGATATACATCAAGGTGTATTTAATGTGCTTTGAGTTTATATGTGCAGGTTAAGTAATTGCAGGAAATGCAGAAAAGTTTCTAAGTTCATGTGTCAACACCTAGAGATGAAGTGTCGACACTTATGAAGGCTTATGTCGACACCTAGAGAAGCTGTGTCGACACTTGGAGTATTTGTGTCGACACCAGGAAAGACAGAGTCGACACCAGAAGAAAAGTGTCGACACATACAGGCAGTGTCGACACACTATGAAGAATACTCAACATATATCATGTCGACACTTAGAGGCAGTGTCGACACCCAGAGAAGCTTAGTCGACATCCAATGTGTCGACACCAGGAAGCTGTGTCAACACACTGAAGGCATTGTCGACATCAACTGTGTCGACACACAGGACTTGTGTTGGCACACAGCAAGTTTCAACACAGTTAAAGTAAAGAATTACTTGTGTCGACACAAAGGAGATGTGTCGACACTCAGCTAGTATCAACAATAGAAGAAGTTGTGTCGACACAAAGGAGATGTGTCGACACTCAGCTAGTATCAACAATAGAAGAAGTTGTGTCGACACAAAGGAGATGTGTCGACACTCAGCTAGTATCAACAACAAAAGAAGTTGTGTCGACACAAAGGATATGTGTCGACACACAGCAGAATTCAACTAAGTTTTAAAGAAGAAGTACTTGTGTCGACACACTCAATCAGTGTCGACACATTCAATAGAAGCAGTGTCAAGAAGCTATTACAACAACAGAAGAAGTTGTGTCGACACCACCAAGGCATGTGTCGACACTTAGTTCACTTGTGTCGACACTTGGTCTATTTGTGTCGACACATAATGAATATCAGTCTCGACACTTTCAGACAGAGACAGTATTTTCAAGAAGTGACTGGATGACTTGACAGCTGCCATTTCAGCCGGTCTACTGCAACTGTCAGAGCTGTCAGAAGTTCGTTAGAAATCGGATCAGCCGGTTACCTTGGAGGAAGACTATATAAAGGCCTTTCTCCTTCAACAATAATGAATCAATCAATAAAAAAAGAGAATCAATCAGAAGATTAAGAAGATCAAGACAGATCCAGAGAAAACTGTAAATCAGTATTTTGATGAAACTTCAGATTTACTTGGAGAGAGAGAACTCCAGTAATTGAAGTCAAGAAAGATACTAGTTAATCAAATCTCTTAAGAAGCAGGTTCTGAACCAGACTGCAAAGTAGGATCCAGATTTAATTATCCATCCTAAGAAGGAAGTTGCCAGCCGGTCTACTTCAAGAAGATCATCTTTACTGAGTTCAGACTCAAGAAGCCTTGAAGAAAGCAAAGACAAAGTTGATCTCAGGAATCAGTGCTATCAAGAACTGATCAAGAAGGTTGCCCTCTTCATTCTCTCAAACTGACTGGTGATCTAAAAACGTTTTATTATCTTTTTGTAGGATCCTAAGGGATCTGAGTTATAAGTCTAAATTTATAAAGGCTGAGGTAGGGCTTTTGAGCCTGAGTGTAGGAGAATCAATTCTCTGAGTGTAGGCCTTGTTGAATGCTGAGGTAGGGCTGTTTAGCCTGAGTGTAGGTCTTGTTGAAGACTGAGTGGTAGGGCTTTGTGCCTGAGTTGTAGGAGTGGGGTCACTCTGAGTTGTAGGAACCTGTTTTGGGTTCTGAGCTGTAAGATCTGAGGATCTGAGGAGAAGTGCAGAAGTTAGGCCGAATCTAGTACACTACTAGATAGGCGAAGGGGAAAGTGGATGTACCCAGACCTTGGGGAACCACTATAAACATTGTGTGCACTCTATGAATGTTTGTCTGTGGTTGTTGTGTTGTGATAGCTGTAGAATTGCATTTGCTGCTTAAAGTACAAAACAGTTTGTCTGCCTTAAAGTAAAAGAAAAAGTACACTATTCACCCCACCCCCACCCCCACCCCCCCCCCCCCCCCCTTAGGTGGTTAGGCACTATTCCTTTCAATAATAACAGCTACCAGTCCAGTATTAGGATGGCCCGTTATGAGGCTCTATATGGACGAAGGTGTAGGACTCCGCTGTCATGGATACAGGACGAGGACCCGAAGGTGCTGGGCCTGGAGTTTGTTGAGGACACTAAGGCTCAGTTGAGGCTGCTACGGAATCTGATGCTGGAGGCGCAGAGCAGGCAGGCCAAGTACACTACGCGAGACATCGTCAGGTAGAGTTCCAGGTTGGTGATGTTGAAATTTATGAAGTAAAAGTGGGTGATAGAGCAGGCCGGGCGGACTGAGCGGCCTGAGCGTTCTAAGTTTACGGCCCGGGCAGACTGCTGGTTACAGCCTGGGGGACCTGGCTTGGACGGTGGCTTGGCTATTCTTGTGGAGCGGCCTGTGCTGCCTCTGTTGCGATCTGGGCGGTCTGGTGTGCAGCCTGGATGGTGTATGGCCAAGGAAGTCTTGCAACTTGGGCATCGAGTAGAGCGACATGAGAGGACTGTGTTAGCAGTCTGTTGGCGGTGCTCACCTTGATCTGTGGCCTTCCAGTTGGCCTGTTCTTGTGGTAACCGGGCGGATTGAAAGTTGAATCTGCGGTGTGTTGGTGGACTTGTCTTTTGCGTCCGCAGAGTCCGCATTTATGGACTAGCTTTGGAGATGGGCTTTTGTTCTTGCCAAGATCTACATGTTGCGATGGATGTTCACATCCTTGTGGCGGACAGTCCTACTGATTGGCGGTCTGGGTCTTCTGTATCCGCCGTGCACGCGCCAGTTGCTTGTTGGGCTGCTGGACTTGGTCATTTTCTGTGACAAGTCCATGGTGTCCGCAGAGTCTGCAGAGTCCGTTGTTGATCGGGCAGACTGTCTATTGGTCGTGGACTCGTGGTGGGCTGTAGCATTGTTGTCGACCTGTGCGGACTGCCTCTTTGTCTATATATAGTGTGCGGACTGATGCAACATGAGTTGCGGTTGTGTTCACATGCTGTGTTGTATTGCGGACTGCTGCAGCATGAGTTTGTTGGGTTTCTCTATGAGGATGGCACAACGCTTGTGCACGCAGCGGAAAAATAAACATCAAGAAAAACCCAAAGAGATGTGGATCGGGCTATGAACGTTGAATCAAGAAGTTAGCAAAAACTAGGCAAAAATTACCTCGGTGGCGTTGAGTCACAACTCAACGGAGATGCTCCAAACTTTGATTTCTGCTGGTGGCGAGTTCTTCGTGGAATAGTGTCCACGTTTCAGCAGAAGTCCACACGAGCGGGAGAACGCCGAGCTTTCCGTCGCACGGAAGATCAGGAAGGAGAAGACCGCACCTCGGCTATTCCACGGACTGCTAGGTCCGCGCCAGGAAGAGCAGCACCAGCGACAGTCGCTGGAGAAGAGGCGGTCGACGGAGCAAACACGGCGGCGGCGGAACTCTTCCGTCGGCGGAGGGGATCGGGATCGGCGCAGCGAAAGGCGGAACGACTTCCGTCGGGTTCGATTCGCTACAGGAGAAAATCGCAAGCGCGTGTGTATAATCCCGAAAACCCTAAGTGTACTATTTATACCAAAGGTATAAATAAACCCAGGAAAATCGCTATCCGCAGACCACCCGAAAATAGGGTTCAGAATCGGCGACAATCGGCGAGAATCACTGAGCAGGTTCGGCGAGAATCAGTCGACGAGTATCATACAGGATCATCGAGAATCAGAGTACAATACTCGACGATTCTCGCCGATCGTCGAGCCGCGCTCGACGATACACAACGATACTCGACGATCGTCGAGCCGCGGTCGACGACAATTGTCGAAGTAGTCGATCGTCGAGAATCAACAATTGATTCTCGACGATTCTCGTCGATCGGCGAGAATCAGAGAGACGATTCTCGCCGATCGGCGGGAATCAGAAGACGATTCTCGACTAATGTCATCGACCCTCGGACGACAATCCCAACCAGCCCTTCAAGGCAACATTTGCCTAACCCGATGATCTTATAAGGCAACACTTTGCCCATAACCCTATTCAGGTCGGTGATTGGTAACCTTTACCAACACAGTTAGTCATCCAACTTCTCCACATCTCTTATGTGCGACCCTGCATGCTCATATCGCGTTGGCAGTGAGATTACATGCTTGATCACTTCCAGATCACAATGGTAACTCCAACAGACTCCCACTTGATCTCGAAAGTATCAAACCAAAAACCTCACAAACAATGAGCGGCATCTAGCAATGCATCATTGCTCCCCAAGCAATATGAGTTTATAACTCATAAGCCTTTATGACCAATGTATCAGCATTGTCTTTGTCCCTTTGTCCCTTACATCCGGAAAGAACTAGAGGCATGGACCGTGTCACCCTCGTAATAGCTCAATCCTAGTTTCTTGATCCAGGACGGACTTCCAGAGAATGGCGAGTCCAATATCACATATTGACTCAACCAAGCATGGCCATGCATTTCTCAGTCCAGTTCCATCAAGGGGCCCATGGATGCAACTCCTGTCATACAGGAGGACAAATCCCATATCTGCTCACACACAAACACCCAAATGATTCGTAACATGCCCAACAACCACCCTTATCATCAACCTTTCTCAAGGAAGACTTTAGATGGCATCAAAGCACGCTCTTCCTCACTTGATGAATGCTGTGACTTCAGGTCAAAGGATCACAACACCATTGTCAATTGAGACCTACTCGTGACACGATTGGATGACAATCCACAGAGTAGTCTCAGGTTGGGTCTGTCCAGTACAACTTGTTCACTAACAAGTACCCACGTGATGACTTGATATCACAATATCATGACCTGTGAGAACCAGTCATCAGTCAACACACGTGCTAGTCTTCATGTACCATCATCACCCTTAGCTTCTATGATGATACTCGACCAGGGACCTTTAAGAATGAAGCTTCAAATAAATCATGGGCTCTCACATTCAAGTCACGTACTTGATGTCCCATGGAAGCGAACATTCTAAGGGTATCTATTATGTTAACATTTAACTATCATATATAGAAAAATTCATAATAAAAGAATTTGCCATTAATTATAAAAGAAAAACTAGGTACACAGTTCATCATATGAACAAACAGCCAACAAAATACAAGATTACATGCAACCCACAAGATTCTCGCTAGAGTTGATCATTTAGGTATCGTATACCCATCGATCTAGTATGACCATCATGCTTTCTCTGCGCGAGAGGCTTTGTCAGCGGATCCGCAATATTTTCCTCAGTCGGCACTCTGCAAATGTTTACATCTCCTCGTTCGACAATCTCACGAATAAGATGAAAACGCCGGAGTATGTGCTTGGAGCGCTGATGAGATCTAGGTTCCTTAGATTGTGCAATTGCACCATTGTTATCACAGTAGAGAACTACGGGACCAACAATGCTAGGAACTACATCAAGCTCGCCGATGAATTTCCTAATCCATACAGCCTCCTTCGCCGCATTAGCTGCTGCGATATACTCGGCCTCTGTTGTAGAATCAGCAACTGTCTCTTGCTTGGAACTCTTCCAGCTCACAGCTCCTCCATTCAGGCAAAACACAAAACCTGACTGAGACTTGGAGTCGTCTCGATCAGTTTGGAAGCTAGCATCCGTGTAACCACTTACAACGAGCTCTTCCTCTCCACCATACACCAAGAACACGTCCTTAGTCCTTCTCAAGTACTTCAGGATATTCTTGACTGCAATCCAGTGACACTCACCGGGGTCTGACTGATACCTGCTAGTCATGCTCAAAGCAAAGGAGACATCGGGTCGAGTACATAACATCGCGTACATAATTGATCCAATTGCCGAAGCATATGGAATCAACTTCATGCGGTCCTTATCTTCACAAGACTTTGGACACTGGTCCTTAGAGAGATTCACACCATGAGACATGGGCAAAAATCCTTTCTTGGACTCAAGCATGTTGAACCGCTTCAACACCTTTTCGATGTACGTACTCTGGGTCAAACCCAGCAACTTCTTCGATCTATCTCTATAGATCTTAATACCGAGTATATAAGTCGCTTCACCCAAATCCTTCATTGAAAAGCAGTTCCCTAGGTTGTTCTTAACAACTTTCAGGGTAGGAATGTCATTCCCGATCAACAGTATGTCATCTACATACAATATCAGGAAGACAACAATGCTCCCACTGATTCGCTTGTAAACACAAGGCTCATCTTCATTCTTGATGAAACCAAACTCTTTGATTTTCTCATCAAAACGAAGATTCCAACTTCGAGAGGCCTGTTTTAGTCCATAAATGGACTTATTCAGCTTGCATATTTTAGTGGCTTCATCTGGGGATACAAAACCCTCAGGTTGTGTCATATACACTTCCTCAAGGAGGTTTCCATTAAGGAAAGCCGTCTTGACATCCATCTGCCAGATCTCGTAGTCATAATACACAGCAATAGCAAGCAATATCCTAATGGACTTTACCATGGCAACAGGGGAAAATGTCTCATCATAGTCAATATCATGAATTTGCTTGAAACCCTTAGCCACCAGTCGCCCTTTGAATGTCTGTACATTCCCATCCATGTCGGTCTTCTTCTTGAAGACCCACTTGCACCCTATGGGTCGTACCCCTTCAGGTGGTTCCACCAAGTTCCAAACTTGGTTTGCATACATGGAGTCCATTTCGGATTTCATAGCCTCAAGCCATTTGTCGGAGTCCGGTCCATTCATAGTCTCTTGGTAGGTTGCTGGTTCATCATCATGATCCATAAGCAACACATTACCTATTTGAGACACGAGAAATCCATATCTCTCAGGCTCAAACCTCGGTCTACCAGGTCTACGTAGGACTTGTGTTCCCTGAGCAGGTTCTCTAGCTACAACATCTTGTAGTCCTGTCTCAGAATCCAATTCCGGTTCATTCACTACATGTGGTTCTTGAACTTCTTCAAGCTCTACCTCTTCAGTCTTTCTTGATAAGAACTCTTTCTCCAAGAAGACACCAGTCCTTGCGACAAACACTTTGCCCTCAGACGGTAGGTAAAAGTAATACCCTTTCGTTTCCTTAGGATATCCCACTAGATAACATTTATCCGATTTGGGTTCCAGCTTGTCAGGCATTTGACGTCTCACGTATGCCTCACAGCCCCAAATTTTAATGAACGACATACTAGGACGCTTCCCAGTCCATATCTCATATGGTGTCTTCAGAACCGTTTTAGTTGGAGCGCGATTCAACGTCATTGCAGCAGTCTCTAAAGCAAAACCCCAAAAGGAAACAGGCAAGTCTGCATGACTCATCATCGAACATACCATGTCTAACAGAGTACGATTTCTCCTCTCAGACACACCATTATGTTGTGATGTTCTAGGTGGAGTGAGCTGTGATACAATACCACACTCTTTCAGATGATCACGAAACTCATGACTCAGGTATTCGCCACCTCGATCAGATCGGAGTGCTTTAACCCTTTTACCCAACTGGTTTTCTACTTCATTCTTGAACTCTTTGAACTTTTCAAAGGTCTCGGATTTGCACTTCATAAGATACACATATCCGTATCTACTGAAATCATCAGTAAATGTAACAAAGTAGAAATACCCTCCTCTAGCCATGGAACTCATGGGTCCGCATACATCACTATGTACAACACCCAAGAGATCCTCAGCCCTCTCAGTATAACCAGTGAAAGGAGCTTTAGTTATCTTGCCTAACAAACAAGATTCGCATCGCTCAAATGATTCATAATCAAATGAGTCCAAAAGTCCATCTCTATGGAGCTTGGATATGCGCTTCTCGTTGATATGGCCCAAACGACAATGCCAGAGAAAAGTAGGGTTCGAATCATTTGTTCTTAGTCTTTTATTGTTTTCTACATTACAGATCAGATGGTCCAAGTTCAAAATGTAAAGACCATTAAACAATTGGGCTACAACATAACAAACATCATTCTTAAATATAGAACAACAATTGTTCTTAATTATAAAAGAAAATCCAATCATGTCCAAACATGAAATAGATATAATGTTTCTAGTTATCGCTGGAACAAAATAACAGTTATCTAGTTCTATTACAAGCCCACTGGGCAAAGAAAGACGGTAAACTCCTACGGCTACAGCAGCAACTCTTGCTGCATTACCGACGCGGAGGTCCACCTCCCCTTTACTCAGCAATCTTCTCCTTCCCAGTTCCTGCACATTTGTACAAATGTGAGAACCACATCCGGTATCCAATACCCAAGATGAAGGAGCAGAAAGGTTTATCTCTATAACGTAGATATTAGAAGCGAAAGTCATACCTCCCCTCAATTTCTGCAGACCCTCAATATATGAAGGACAGTTCCTCCGCCAATGACCAGCCTTGCCATAGTGGTGGCATTTCCCATCCTTCACTGTGCTCTTCTTTTTCATCAGTGCTGAAGACTTGGGCTCAAGATATGACTTAGGTCCTACCTTCGTCTTCTTGGAGCCCTTGGCTTTGCCCTTGCCCTTATGCACCATCAGTATGGGGCTGGCAGGCTTGGCCTTCTTCATATTGATTTCGACAGTTCTCAACATGCCTAGGAGTTCGGGCAGTGTCTTGTCTATCTCGTTCATGTTGTAGTTCAAGACGAACTGCTCATAACTGTCCGGCAACGATTGCAGGATCAGATCCGTGGCCAACTCTTGACCAAGAGGAAAACCTAGCCTTTCAAGGTTCTCTATATACCCAATCATCTTGAGTACGTGAGTCCCTACTGAGTCTCGAACTCCCATCTTGCACTGAAACAACGCTTTCGTGATGTCGAACCTCTCTTGACGAGCCTGCCCTTGAAACATTTTCTTGAGATGCTCGTCAATCTCCTAGCACCCCATGTTCTCATGTTGCTTCTGAAGCTCAGAGTTCATGGTGGCAAGCATAAGGCACTCGACATCCAAAGCATCGTCAGTATACTTCTTATAAGTATCTTTCTCAGCACGGGAAGAGTTCCCGGTCGGCACCTCGGGGGCTTCTTCTTCCAAGACATAGAGCTTTCGCTCTTGCCTGAGAACAATTCTCAGGTTCCTATACCAGTCCATGTAATTTGTCCCACTGAGCTTATCCTTCTCAAGGATGGCTCTCAGAGACAACGTGGAGTGCACAACGCTTGCCATGGAATTCTACAAGAATTTATGCAGAATAAAATCAGTACCTAAATTTCAATTACAATTTATTCTAATTAGGACTTCAATTAAAATACTCCCACTATTTTATTCGAAAAGATAGCCCTCACTAGCAATTCGGAGAGTTCATGCGAGCTACTCTCTTAGTGGACAAGATCCGTATTTCACCAACACTATGAGTCCGCTTTGGCGTTCCTCTCACGATGCGGTTATTTAGGTAGGCAACGCTTGCCAATTGCATCCTCATGCAATTCTTGTATGGTTGGTGAATAACTCCTTATTCGCATCCATCATATGGTGCATGCCAACCCTATGCCTCTAGGCACTCAACCTTTGAGGTCACCTAGTTAAGCTGGACCCGATGTCGACAGTGGGATATCACAATTATCCGCTCGCACCCTTACCAAGATAGATTAATGCACCTTGCTTTGGCAAGCCCACACTTCATCGATCGAGGCAGGAAGAGTGTCATCCATCGGAAGGCATCCGAACACTTAATATTTGATGAAGGGATTTCAAATATAGGTTAACAATTAACCAAGATCAACATTTGATCGACGTGCACATCCAAAGAAAAACAATTTTTCTAAAACCACATGCATCCCTTATGTGCACATCCTGACACCATCAACATTTGATAGAAGGAAGGGCTAAATCTGAACATCCGGAAATTTCCAAATCCTCAGATTTACATGCATTGGACAAAGGCAAAGACAGCTCAACTTAAAACAGTAGACAAGCTCATCTCTCTTTGTTGGATTCAAAATCCAAAACAAAATCGAGGGATGATTACTGCTAAGGAGATCACAATTTCTAATACTTAGAAATCCACCGAAATTCCAATCGTTCTTGGCGAGGTACCAAGACTAAATCTAGACATTTAGAACACTTCTAAATCCCTAGATTTACACGCACTGGAATAACAAACTTCCAAGACAACGATCATGGCCGGAACCTCCCTCTGATACCACTGTTGGGTTTCTCTATGAGGATGGCACAACGCTTGTGCACGCAGCGGAAAAATAAACATCAAGAAAAACCCAAAGAGATGTGGATCGGGCTATGAACGTTGAATCAAGAAGTTAGCAAAAACTAGGCAAAAATTACCTCGGTGGCGTTGAGTCACAACTCAACGGAGATGCTCCAAACTTTGATTTCTGCTGGTGGCGAGTTCTTCGTGGAATAGTGTCCACATTTCAGCAGAAGTCCACACGAGCGGGAGAACGCCGAGCTTTCCGTCGCACGGAAGATCGGGAAGGAGAAGACCGCACCTCGGCTATTCCACGGACTGCTAGGTCCGCGCCAGGAAGAGCAGCACTAGCGACAGTCGCTGGAGAAGAGGCGGTCGACGGAGCAAACACGGCGGCGGCGGAACTCTTCCGTCGGCGGCGGGGATCGGGATCGGCGCAGCGAAAGGCGGAACGGCTTCCGTCGGGTTCGATTCGCTACAGGAGAAAATCGCGAGCACGTGTGTATTATCCCGAAAACCCTAAGTGTCCTATTTATACCAAAGGTATAAATAAACCCAGGAAAATCGCTATCTGCAGACCACCCGAAAATAGGGTTCAGAATCGGCGACAATCGGCGAGAATCACTGAGCAGGTTCGGCGAGAATCAGTCGACGAGTATCATACAGGATCGGCGAGAATCAGAGTACAATACTCGACGATTCTCGCCGATCGTCGAGCCACGCTCGACGATACACAACGATACTCGACGATTGTCGAGCCGCGGTCGACGACAATTGTCGAAGTAGTCGATCGTCGAGAATCAACAATTGATTCTCGACGATTCTCGTCGATCGGCGAGAATCAGAGAGACGATTCTCGCCGATCGGCGGGAATCAGAAGACGATTCTCGACTAATGTCATCGACCCTCGGACGGCAATCCCAACCAGCCCTTCAAGGCAACATTTGCCCAACCCGATGATCCTATAAGGCAACACTTTGCCCATAACCCTATTCAGGTCGGTGATTGGTAACCTTTACCAACACAGTCAGTCATCCAACTTCTCCACATCTCTTATGTGCGACCCTGCAGGCTCATATCGCGTTGGCAGTGAGATTACATGCTTGATCACTTCCAGATCACAATGGTAACTCCAACAGAGTTGCCAGTGTATCCACACGCTATGTTAAGTAGCGGGCTGGCGCTATGCTTGCATTAGGTAGACTGGCACTGCGCTTGTATTGTGCGGGCTGGCTTGTGTCTGCATGGTGGCGGACTAGGTTTTGATGTGGCGCCTGAAGGATTAGTCTAGCCAAGTCCTTGCGGACTTGAAGGACTGGGTTGTGTTAGCGCGCAAGCTTGGGTGGTGACTCTATTCACTAGGGTGGTGACCACACTCCTCACCTCACCTATAAATAGACCCCCCCAGCACATCTACAGTAACTGAGTTAATATTAAGTGAGGGCTTGGTTAATTATTGTGGTGTGGATTTTCCTGTCCGCACAGGTTGAGTAGAGTTGACTGTTTATTGTTTGCAGGTTGCACGAATAACAATGAGGAGCCAGGAGTTTGGCTTTGATTGCGGTCAGCATCAGTGAAGTTTGCGGTTACAATCGACGGTCTCAGCAGGTCGCTTCTACGGCTTGATAGTTTTCTCTGCTTCAGCTTTCCAAGTTCAATAACCTGTCCGCCAAACTCGGCGGTCTAGGCGGTCTATTCTTCAGTTCAGCAGTAGCTTGTAGCAGTCAGCGAATAACGGTGTGTCCGCGCGACCTCGTGGTCTCGGTGAACTTCGTGTTCTATTCGTCTTCTAGCAGCAACAGCAGTTCGGGCGGCCTCGGCGACGTTGGCGGACTAGGCGGTCTCGGCGGTCTCCAGTGCTACCCGCTTGAATTGTTTTACTTGTATTTTTCCTGTTCCTTTGTACTGACGAAATCATATCTTGTCATGTATACCTCGCCTTATAAAGAAGAAATAATATATGATCTTCTTGCCCCTGTGATTGCATTTGGTTGTTGAGCTTGCTGCCCTGGTTTCCGCACGATCAAGGTATGATCTTGACAGTTCTGAGGATATTTATTTGGCATTAGGCTATCTCGATGACCAATTTGAGAAACTTTAACAGGTGACCGGGTTTTCTTGAAGATCTGACCGATGCATGGAGTTTCACGGGTGTGTGGTCGGAAGAAGAAGCTCAGCCCGAGATATATGGGTCCTTACAGGATCCTGGAGCGGATCGGTCCCTTAGCATATAAGCTGGAGTTGCCACCAGAACTGGATGGCCTGCATGACATTTTCCTCGTCTCCTCCCTGAGGAGAGCTCTACTTCGGCCGGAGCAACATATCTCGACTACAGAGGGGCCTATAGCTTCTGATCGATCGGTGTACTTGGAGCCGATTCAGATAGAGGATATTGGGATGCGGGTCTTGCGATGCAAGAAAGTTCCATTGGTCAAGGTCCTGTGGAGGAATCACGGTCAGGAGGAGCACACCTGGGAGCCACAGGATCTGATACAACAACAGTGCCCCGAGCTTTTCAGCTAGGTATTCCTTGCAACCTCTCGTGATGTTACATTTTATTTTTCATACTCGAAACCCCGTAGGCCTAACTTAAATTTCGAGGACGAAATTTTTGGTTTATGTATTGGGATTTATAACATCCCTCAGACAACTAGACCCCCAGGAGTGGTTTTGTGATGACTAGGTCATGACAAAAGCCTGGGAAGGCCAAGTGAACCTAGGAACGTAGGTGAGAGCACTATGGTCTCCAAATAGTAGATTTCTAAACACTGGGTTAGGGTGTTCATGGGGCTTCACCATGACTCCAAGACCTCACCACAACCTCACCAACCTATTAGAAGGTCCATTAGAGCCATAGGGACCCACTAGGGCAACTAAAATTGTCAAGTTAACCAAAGTCAACCCAAACCTTAATCAGGTCAAACTAAGCTCATATATTGTCAACTGACCTCCCCTTGGCCAAAGGTACCCACCTGGACATTCCCAAGCCCTAAGGGAGGCCAATGGGTCACCAAAGACCCATTGGGGTCAACCAAGGAGGCTAAGTTGACCCAAGTCAACCCTAGCCCCAAGTAAGTCAAAGTACCCTTCTTAAGGGTCAAGTGACCCCCAAAGTGCCAAGACAACCTTACTCAGCCCAACTTAGACTCTAGGGGAGGCTAATGGGTCAGCAAGGACCCATTGGGGTCAACCCAAAAGGTCAAAATGACCAAGGTCAACGCTAGTCTAGTTTAGGTCAACTTAGCCCAAATGGGCTAACACAAGATCAAGCCCTTTTTCATTTGGGCTAACCACCTTTTAATTATGGATGATATGATTTAGTGGGATGCAAATAGCTTAAATGGATGATCAAGTCAGCCTTGGTGACTAGGAGAGAGAGAGAACTCCACCTCACCCTTAATGGAGGAAAGAGAAAGAGGGAGGAAGAAGCCATTCATGGCTTAGGGTGGACAAGGGCCACCTTTAATGGCTGGATTCAACTCCTCTGGGGAAGAGGAGGAGTTTCCAGCCATTTCCCGGCCACTCTAAGCCAGACGCATCCCCCACCACCATGGTCGAGAATGGCCCTTAATGGCCATTAATGGCCATTCAACCCACACCCCTCCCCTACCCTATTTCGGTGTTTTAAAAGCATCACTGGGAACCAAGGAGTCGTTTCCACCCTTCCCCCGGCGGTTTCAAGCTTGTACACCATGCTGTTGTAGAATTCCGATGACATTACCACCATAAATGGCAACCCGACGATCAGCTCGACTCCAGACCACCACAAAGGTGCTCCCCTTCTCCTCTCTCTATGTGTAGATCATAGGAATCGATACGGTCAAGAATCGGGCTCAATTGATCCCGATCGGGTGGAGTAATTTCCTTATTTTGGGGTGAATTTCATCTCATCAGGATCGCCGGAAACGGCCCCTCCGGCAGGTGTGCCGCCGCCTGGCGATAGCCACAACCTCAATGAAGGTGGTGGTGGCGGTGGCCGGCCGGGGAGGTGGCTGGGTGGCCGGCGGCGGTGCTTGGAAGTTGCTCCAGGAAGATTCAATCGGGGCCGTTTGATGGAGGTAGAAGATGACCCAGCGCCGTCCGATCCTGCGCCAAGATTCGTACGGGATTTAATTAAATCAAACTATAGCATTTGTATTTTTTGTCACACTTTATATAGTCAACGTTTTTAATTATTAAAAAAACCTATATCCCTCTAGTGAAAAATGGTAAACATCAAAGTTGGAGCCCTAGTGGTGCACTTTAATTTAAAATTAGTTTGAACCAATTTGATGTATGATTTGACCAGGGCACTCATTTTGGTGGGGACTATACCTAGGGTTAGTCAGAGACTAAAATGTGTGTCCCCACTTCATCTCTTCTCCAAATGACCTGAAATTTGGACAGGGAGTCATTATAACCTATACCTTGGCCCTGCCGAAAAATTGAAATTTTTGGTGATACTTTCTCTATAGTGTTTTGAAAAATTTAAAAAATATTGTACTAATTAATTAGGTGTCTTAAACACCTCAAAAACCCCCAAACTTTTGATGGGTGATCTTGGGTAGTATTTTAGTGCTCTAGTAAAAATTTTATCCCTTTTGGGTTCGATTTGATAGGGTAAATGTGTAGCGAAAGGCTGACCATTTTAGGTCAAATTAGGGCTAAGTGCCCTAAGTGCCCTAGAGTTGGCCAACCTCACCCAAGGGTGATGGATCTTGGCACTGAGCCATGTTAGCACACAAAATACCCCCTCCACTATTATTGGGTGGAAGTTGAAGGGTAGAGCCCTAGGACACTAGGGTAGGTCCTATGTGTGCAAACCTAGGGTTTGAAGGTCAAGGGGTCAAGTGACCTTGAAATAACTCGAAACTTGGTGGAGAGGACTTCAGGGTATTCAAGGTCCTCTGGTAAAACTATCATAAGATTTAGAGGCTGATAAACTCCCCAAAACCCTAACCTAGTTTCGGGCACAAACCTTGTATATGTAAAATAGGCCATGAAGATTTTATTAAAAGTTGTGAATCTTGGGTAATGTAGACATATGGTTAATATGAGCCCCTGGTAATTTTACTAGAATTTTTGGAGCAACAAATTTAGTACCTCTTTTGTAATACATGGATTTGCCCTTATTGGTCAATTGTTTATTATAACCTCACTATTCACAGGAAGATTTTGTAAATTGGGCAGAGGGTGTTTTAGGTCATTATACTCATACCTGAATTTTATTATAATTTTTATTTGTATATTCTCAGTAGTTACTTCACAAGCTTACAATTATAAAATTATATTCAAAAATAGATTTAGAGCTCATTGTTAGTTAGAAAATTATGAAACTTATGCAAAAGTGCACCAATATCATTATTCTCATGAGGAAATTTTTTCATAATTTTTAGATGAATAATTTCAGTAGTTGTTTCATTAATTTATGAAAGAGGGGTATTGTTCTAAATTGAAATTAGAGTTCATTATTCACTGTAAAGTTTAGAAACTTGGTCAGGAGTGTTTTTAGGTCATATTGGTCATAATTGAATTCTTATAATTCTTGGAAGCCTATTTGCAGCACTTGTTTCTTTACTTGATAAATATGTGTTTTTCTTTAAAATTTTGAATCAGAGGCCTAAACCTTGCCAATAAAATTGGGGGACTTGAATTTACTGTTTATTAGTTGCCTAGTATTTACCATAATTTTGTGGAGCAATTTGCATGATTATAAAAGCCATTTCATGTTCATAACTAGGGCATTTAGATTTTTAGGGAAAATAAATAAAATATCTGTTTAAATATAAAAATTCCAAGTTTCTGGATTTAGACTAAAAATATCATGATAGGCCCCCCATTAATTATCTTAGGGCATTTGGAAGAAAATTTGGAGTACCTCCTATCATGTACATCATATAGCTTATGTTTGTCTACATTTAGTAAAACTGCAGAAAATGCGAGCGTATTTGATTTGGGCACATGGGTTGGGGCTAGTAGTTGCTGTTTGGGGTAAAATGATCCTTAGTTCATCATTGGAATTTTGGTTGAGTAGAGTGTTGGGTCTATTAGGTTTAGGTCATGCTCGGGATTGACGAAAGATCATCTTCGCTGTGGAGGGAGAGAAAGGGTCAAATCACACTAGGATTAGATCCAGAGTAATATAAAAGAGATCGGGAATCAGGTATTAAACAATAATAGTAAGTGTCTTGCGAAACGGAGCTTTGGACTTCAGTCCATCGTAGTCCCTAGTGCCCTCGAGAACCCTTCATGGAGTATACATTAGGCAGTCATGGGCTAACCTAAACTGTAGGCAAAATAAACTACAAGAGTAACTAGCATAAATAGGGATTCACTTTCGCTCACTACGATGTCTCGGGATGTTAGGTTGGGTCACACAGGCAGTGGGATCAGTGGTTTTGATGAGAGGCAGGTTGGCCCGGCGAGCTTGGGCTCGGTTGTTGATTATGACAGATGGGATGGCCGGGGAGCTTAGGCTCGGTAACTGAGGCATAAGGTTGCATGTGCATAAAGTATAAGGTGGTGGGTCTTCGGTATTGGAGGGTCGATGCATCGACGTCAATACGATGGCTCGGCAAGTGTGGTTTTGAACTTCGCCAAGATAAGTCCGGTGGACTTGCCGGCAAAGAGTACACAGGAGCTCTGCTTAGTGAACAAGCATCGATTCGTATGATAGGTCTGACTGGTAGTGCAATTACCATTTTAGAGGTGGGAGAGAGCCAACCCATCGCTTCTGTTTGCCACTACAAAGGTATCCTGGGAGGTTAGGCTCCAGAAAGGGCGAACTAAAGGTCTGTGTACACAGAGTCGGGTGGGTGTGTTGCACTTGCATGTTCACATCATGGCATACTTGCATGTCATTGCATCATCATCGCATATAACCCTTGACACCTATTATATAAAGTGGTATAGGATTCTTTATACAATAAGACATGCAAAACGACCCCTTAGCTTATAAGTTTGTGTGAGCATGCTTATAAGTTAAGTTTATTATTTTATGGATATATATTGCTTGCTTGAAAACTGACACCCCAACGTATAAATCGGTATGAGACTTTTTATATGATGGGAGTCTTGCAAAAGATCCCTTAACTTATATGTTTGTATGGGCATTCATATAAGCTAAGGTTACATGTTTCTTAGTTTATATTTCATTTACTACTACTTACATATACTTATTCTATTTACATACTCATGCTAGGGTAGTTCCACCGTCACCTGTTTTGTTTATTCTCCACCTTCAGAGCTTCCTTTTCCTCCTCTCCACATGGTGCCTAGGAGCCATGGGGGGAGGGGTTGGGGATGATAGGACTTAGTCTTTTAGACTAACGATTTTCGAACCACATCATTTTAGGGGACTGTGGAGACCAGCCTGGAGGAGCAGCCCTGGAGGTCGGTACGCTTGGAGATGGGACAGTCTAGTACCGGAGTTCAAACAACTGGGACTATGAGTCCCGACCGCTAGTAGTTGTTTTAGTTTTGCTTCCGCGATGGGAGATATGTAGTGAGGAAATTGATGTATCGGGCGTGAGCCCTATTTTCAGTACCTTTATTATTATTATTGTGGACTCTCCCTTCGTGGAGATTATTTATATATATGTGATCTCTGTGGACATATGTTAGAGTTTTTGTTTCATTTACTCTCTTGCTACTTTTTTTTGTGACTGATATGGCCAGCAGGATCGACGTTTTGTAGTGACGGCCTTCCCGGGGGTGGAAGTGTCACCGCAAAGCGGCGGTTCTGGGCCTAAGACCCTGTGATTTAAAAAGAAAAAAAAGGGGGGGTCTTACACATAGAGTCGTGTGTGTGAGTACATAATCATTGCATTGCATAGCATGGCATAGCATATGTGAAAGAATTGGTTTCAAGATGTTCTAAACACTTAGAGGGGGGGTGAATAGGTTCAATTCTTTTTCTGACTTAGGTAGATAATTGTATCTAATTTAGCAATTTATTCAGCAGACAATACAACACAGCATTCACATACACAGCATTCACAGATTGCACACCAGTTTTATAGTGGTTCCCCAAATGATGGATACATCCACTTCCCCCTTCGCCTATCTAGCAGTGTACTAGATTCGGCCTAACTTCCTTCCTTCTTCTCAGATCCGCAGACCTTACATCTCAGAACCAAGACTGGTTCCTATAACTCAGAGTGAATCCACACTCCTACAACTCAGGCACAAGCCCTACCTCAGCCTCTTCCACAGGCCTACAACTCAGAGTGACACCCCACTCCTACAACTCAGGCAAAAGCCCTACCTCAACCTCTTTCGCAGGCCTACAACTCAGGGAACAGATTCCCCTACCTCAGGCACTCAGCCCTACCTCAGCCTTTATAATTTAGGCTTATAACTCAGAGATGTAAATCTCCTACACTCAGATCTATTATAGATCCTACAAGAATTATTGATGAAAAGTTGTTGATATCTTCAACCAGATGGAGAGAGAATTGGCTGAAGGATTCTTGATCAGTTCTTGATAGAACTGATTACTTAAGGATCAACCTGTCTTAGCTTTCTTCAAAGCTTCTTGAATCTGAACAAAGTAGGGTTGATCTTCTTGATGTTGGAGTTGATCTTCAATCAGCTTCCTTCAGACATTAATCTGAATTCTTCTTCACACTTGATCTGAATTCTTCAGGCAGACTGTTCAGAATCCGCCTTCACTGGATAAGAACTTCTCTCCTTCTTGTTTTTCTCTCTTTACAATCTGTTGACTGTTTCTTCTTTCTCTGCTTCTGGATTCTCAATCCTTCAGAGATTATGATTTATCAGCTATCTGTTATCTGTTGTATTCATCTCTAATTGTTGAGAGAGCACATCTATATATAGGCTTCATCCAGGGTAACCGGCTGTTCTGGTTTCAAACAGTCTTTTGACACCTCTGACAGATGTGACAGCAATGTCAGTACTGACAGCTATCAAGTCTTCAGTTGTATTACTTCAGCCGTCATTGGACTTTGACTCAGCAGCAGAGAATGTCGAGTGAATACTTCATATATGTCGACACACATAGTCCATGTGTCGACAGAAGTCTTGTTATTGTCGACACAGCTTCACTTTTACTTCTCAACACAGCTTCTGTGGAATGTGTCAACACAAGTCCTGTGTGTCGACACAAACACTCCTTGTCTTGACAAAGTTGGTGTCGACAGAATTCTGGTGTGTGGCGACACAAGTTCTGTGTGTCGACACAGTCGTTGTCGACAGAATTCTGGAATGTATCGACAGCTTCTCTGTGTGTCGACACAACTCCTGATAATGCCGACACAATCTGGCCCTTAGTGTCGACACAGTGTTGTGGACAGATTTTCTGTATGTCGACACAATTTCTGGGTGTCGACACAATCTGGCCCTTGGTGTCGACACAGCCATTCCCAAATGTCGACACTTGTACTTATAGAATTTTCCTTTCCATTTACTTAACCTGCACATGATAACTCAACACAACATCAAATACAACTTGATGCATATCATTGAGTTAGGTGAGGCTTCTCCAAATTTGGTACATATTTTCCAATGTACCCAATAATCTCCCCCTATTTGTAGAAGTCATAACCCTTAGTCAATGATATACATCACTTATAATAAAATTAACAATATAATATATAAAAACATTAAATGACAGGGAAACATACAAACAAAACAAGTAAATAATATC
This sequence comes from Platanthera guangdongensis, assembly GCA_039583875.1. Classification (NCBI taxonomy): domain Eukaryota; kingdom Viridiplantae; phylum Streptophyta; class Magnoliopsida; order Asparagales; family Orchidaceae; genus Platanthera; species Platanthera guangdongensis. The sequence goes on along the minus strand of CM077150.1, from coordinate 242,837,682 downwards.
ATCACAGAATATGATGCAACCATAACAAGTATGAATCATTGTTTTGTTTACACTTCACAAAAGTTTGCTGACAATAGATTACATGGAGTTTAAAACTGAAGATTACAATGTTATAAAAATCTAGTCAATTTATCTTAAGGTTGATCAGTCTCCTTGATCACTATGCCTTTGTCAGACTAAACTCTTGCTTGTACTGGTGCTTCAACATCTTCAGCTAGCTTCTTGCCTTTGAGATCCTTCTTCTTATGTTCTTCAGCCTTAACTTTTTGCCTTTCAAAATTATGATAAGGCTTGGGAAAGTATTTACTGGGCTCTATAGCTGTAGCAGGTATTTTCCCAGCCTTATGATACCTTCTAAACTGATGTATCACATCTTGTCTTTGTAGATATTTGTTCCACTCAATTTCAGAATACCACTTGCCTCTATCATGCATTTTGTCTTTGACAGCTTGCCAGGCAGTGAGTATTATATTTCTGGAGGTTGGACTCCATTTTTCAAAATTAGGCTTTAGTTCAGCCTGCTCTCTAAACCTTTTCTTTGAGAGTTGAGCTTCTTGCTCTTTATTCAGTGTTGCCTCTGACATTTCCACTTTCTCAAATATAACATTTTTAGTAGCCTCTGGAGGGATATACATCTGGTGAACCAGTTGTTGAATTTCCTCAAAGTTAGAAGGGGGATATATGATTTGAGCTACCTCCTGCTGACCCCCTTCAAATCCTGCAGCTTGAATACCTGACTCAGCTGTATTATCATCATCACATAGGGGTGGATATCCCATAGTTGCTTTAACAGCATTTGTTATCCATTTAGCATGTTCTGAACTAGCATTGACTATCAACCTCTCCCCCTTTATGACTTCTCATTCAATATGATCCCTGAGATCATTCTTTTGGAACTGTATTTAATTAACCAGATAATTAGTTCCATCTGTATAATAGGCTTTAAACTTCTGTAGCTGAGTAGATATGATCTTCTGAGATGCTTGAATGACAGATTGGAAAGTGGCTAAATCTTCTGGAAGTTTCTTATCAACTCTGATTTCTCTTTAGCCCGTTCATCAGTTAATGCAGTTGCAATATTCTTTAACTCAGTAACAATCTTATTAAGTGATTCAGTAAGATTATCATTCATCCTAATTTTATTTTCTAGGACATATCCTTGCTTGACCACTATATCATCAATTTGTGTCCTTGCCTCTTGTTGTTGTTTTTCCAGATAAACTACAGCATTTTCTCCTTTATGGAAGCAATCTGTCATCTCCTTCTTATTGTAGTTTACTTCAAATCTGATTGATTTTATATCTTGAGCCAAAGAGAACTGAAGATCCTTATGGCTTTCATCCATATATTTCTCCATGGCTGCTCTTTGCTCATCTATTTTAATTTGCATAGCAACCAACAGTGAACTGAAGTCAACTGTTGGAGCTAAGGGTTGTGAGGCTGTATGTAAAGCTTTCTTATAATTTGAGCTTTTCTTGTTGTAAACCATCAGTTTTCTCTTCTTTGCTCTTAGTGCTTCTCCATCATCATATTCATAAGAACTATCAAGATTCACTATGTCCTTTGAACTTGAGGGCAGCTCCTTGTCAGTTCTTGGCAACTCTCCCTGAGTCCCTGGCTCCTCCCCCTCAGTTCTTGGCACTACTTCCTCAGTTCTTACTTCTTGTAAATCAGGGAATAATTCATCAAGAGTAAATTCTTGTTGCAATTGAACTGGAGGAACATCTGTATCGTGTACATTTAATGAAGTATCATCTAATGCAGATGTATTATCCATTGATATATCCTGTGCAGTAATGTTGTCAAGGTGTGTCTGTTCAACATTAGTTAGAAGCACAGTTAGTGTATTTGGCTCAGTATCTAGTATAGTTTGATTAATATCATTTATTACCTCAAGAATTGTTTGAGTGGCTGTTTCACTCTTTAAGGCAGCTTGCTCTTTCTCAGGAGCACTTTCTGGAGGCAAGACCTCTTGTTGAACTAGGGAAAGTTCATTGGCTCCCCTTAGAGGAGGCACATCCTAAACTTGATCCAGTGGGATGGTGCTTTCTGGAAAATACTCCCCATGCATCTGACTATCATCTACATTCTTAGGAACAGATGATTTCCTTATAGATTCTTGTTGTTCTTCATCTGAACTGAAGATTACTTGTTCTTTTGAATCACTAGAAGATTCAGGTTTCCTGGGGGTTGTCTTTTTCTTTTGCAGTGGTGGTTGTTTCTGTGGTGTAGAACCATCTTTTGTCAAAACTCTTTCCCACCTTGATAGTATTTTCATATTCATCCTTCTCATGTGATTTATTCTAGATCCAGTTGTGTGGTTTAGCACTTCAGGAATATTTATTGCCAGATACAAACTCAGTATTCTACCTAGATTAGGTTTCTTCAGACTTTCCTTGATCTTGTCAAAAATCACTGCAAACCAGTTAGTTTTGATTCTGAAAATAATTCTGGTCATCAAGCTGAACATATAGGCTGAGATCTTATTATGTCCACCTAGTTTGCAGAGAATTACTTTTCCCACAATCTCTAAGAGAAAATTTCCATGTGAGTTTATCCCCTTCCTTTGCATTGATGATTCAATCTTAGTGGTGGGATCCAGGACACACCATTGAAGAGCTTCTTTTGTCATTGAAGATGTAACTTCATCATCTTCCTGAGTCCTGGGCAATTACAGTGTTTTCCTCAGACGCTTTTGGGTAAGTTTCACCTTGCTTCCTTGAATTGATGACCTAATCTTCAATCCAGTTGAATCGAACGTTGCTTTTGTATATAATTCAAGAATTTCTGTCTTCTAGATCTTGGTAGGTTCGGAAACTAGATATTCTAAACCATTTTCTTGGATTAGGGTTATTACATCTCTAATCTCAGACGCTGCACTCTCAAAATCATTGCGCACTAACTCATACCCTTCGTTGATGTTGGTCTCCAACTTTGGTGCCATTGGTGACGAGAAATTGAGGAAAAGAGAGATGAAGGTTTGTCGACTCAAAGGTTTGGTCTCAAAAATGTTGAGAGCTTAGTCGACAAAGTTGTTCTGTGACCTATTTATATGTCTGTCAACACAGAAGGTCAAAAGGCGGGGTAATAGATACTTAATGTGTCGACACTGTAGAGATTGTGTCGACACAGACTTCTAATGTCTCGACAGAGTCAGATAACACTATGTGTCGACACAGTTTGCGATGTGTCGACACAGACTTCTTAATAGTCAACTCTAATATATGTGTGTCGACACAGACTTCTGTATGTGTCGACACAACTATCTAAACGATAGAACTTCTATGTGTCGACACCAAACTCTGAGTGTCGACACCACTATCTCAGCTTTGTTGTGTCGACACAACTTACCTTAAGTGTCGACACAAACTTTTAGATGTCGACACAGATTTCCTTTTGTGTCGACATACACTACTATATGTCAACATTGACTTACTTAGCCAGAATTACTAAGTTACTCTAGGTTTAACATGCCTAATTCAATTTTGAAATAATTGACTTTAGTTTCATCTAGTGGTTTAGTAAACATGTCAGTAATTTGATTATTAGTGGTGACAAATTCTAATCTAATATCTTCTTTTTCAACATGCTCTCTAATGAAGTGAAATCTAATTTCTATATGCTTTATTCTGCTATGTGATACAGGATTTTTACCAATAGAAATTGCAGTTGTAGAATCACAAAATAGTGGAGTTCTACTTACCTTGAGAACATGGTCTTCAAGTTGATATTGAATCCATAAAAGCTGAGCACGGTAGCTGCCTGCAGCAATATACTCAGACTCTGCAGTGGAAATTGCCACACTAGCCTACTTCTTACTGCTTCATGATACCAATCTACCACCTAGAAACTGACATGTACCAGTGGTGCTCTTTCTATCTTCTTTGCAACCTGCAAAGTCTGTATCTGAAAAACCAGTCAGTAGAAAGTCTCTATTCTTATGGTACCAAAGACCAAGATTAGGTGTGGCTTAAGATATCTCAATATTCTTTTGACTGCAGTATAATGAGATTCTTTAGGGCTTGTTTAGTACCTAGCACAGACACATATAGCATACATAATGTCTGGTCTACTGGCAGTTAAGTATAGAAGGGAGTCAATTATCCCTCTATACAAAGACTCATCTACAGGTTTTCCTGCATCATCTTTGCATAAAGGCATACTTGTCCCCATAGGAGTTCTCATGGTGGTGGATGACTCTATACCATATTTCTTAATTAACTCCTTGGTGAACTTAGACTATGATATGGACAAGACATCATTAGTCTATCTTACTTGGAGTCCCAAGAAGAATTTCAGCTCACCCATACAGATCATCTCAAACTTCCCTTGCATAAGTTTTGCAAACTTCCTGCAAAGGTTATTTTTTGTAGATCCAAAGATTATGTCATCAATATAAATCTGTACTAGGATCATCTTGCCATTTGACTCCCTAAGGAATAGTGTCTTGTCTATTTTCCCCCTTGAAAATTTATTTTCAATGAGGAAAGTAGACAATGTTTCATACCAAGCCCTAGGGGCTTGTTTCAAACCATATAAGGCTTTCTTTAGTCTAAAAACATAATCAGGATCAAGTGGAACAACAAAACCTGAGGGTTGTTGAACATAGACTTCTTCTTTCAGATTACCATTTTGGAAAGCTGACTTGACATCGATTTGGTATACTTTGAAATCTTGGGAAGCAGCAAAGTAAAGGAATAGCCTTATTGCTTCCAACCTTGCCACTGGGGCAAATGTCTGATCAAAGTCAATGCCCTCTTCCTGTCTATAACCTTTTGCAACCAGTCTTGCTTTGTTCTTCACTATTATGCCATTTTCATCCAGTTTGTTCCTGTAGATCCACTTTGTCTCAATAATATTATGTTCTTTTGGTTTTGGAACCAGCTCTCATACTTTACACCTTTTGAATTGATTCAGCTCCTCCTGAATTGCATCAATCCAATTGGAGTCTTGTATAGCTTCTTCAAATCTTTTTGGTTCCAACTGTGACAGGAAACTTGAGCAAAGCACTGTGTTCATGTGCTTGCTTCTGGTTTACACACCATGTCTGGGATCACCAATAATTTGTTGTGCTGGAAGATCCTTTAGATTTCTTATTGTTGGAGGCATTCTATCAGCAATTTTAACTTCTTCAATTTCTCCACCATGCTGAACTTCATTGTCTTCAATGTCAGCTTGTGGACCTTGTACTCCCCCTGGATAGCAACCATCATTTTTCACATCCTGCCTTGCAGTTTGGTCTTCATTAATGATCAGCATGTCCAACTTTTATTTTAAACCTATTGATCTACAAGGATTGCTAGACAACTCATAGTTAATTAACTCAGATTCATCAAACACTACATGAACAGATTCTTCTACAATTTGTATAGTCAAGTTGTAGACCCTATATGCCTTACTGTTATTGATGTACCCAACAAATATCCCATCTTGGGATTTGGCAGCAAACTTAGTTAGGTGAGACTTGTTAGTGTTAAGCACATAACACCTGCTACCAAAGATCCTAAAGTAGGATATGTTTGGTTTTCTACCCTTCATAATCTCATTGGGAGTCTTTTTGTGGTTCTTAGTTATAGATGCTCTATTGAGAACATTACAAGCAGTATTTACTGTCTCAGCCCAGAAATATTTTGGGAGTGTAGTGTCACTAAGTAGAGTTCTACCAGCGTCAATGAGAGTTCTATTCTTTCTTTCAGCAATTCTATTTTGCTGAGGTGTTCTAGGTGAGGAGAATTCCTGATGAATCCCTAGTTCTTCACAAAATCTTGTCATACACTCAGACTGAAATTCAATTCCATGGTCACTTCTGATTTTGACAACTGAATTGTTAAATTCATTCTGAATTTGTTTAAAAACGTTATGAAAGACAGTAGGTGTTTCAGATTTCTGTCTCAAAAAGAAAACTCATGTAAATCTAGAATAGTCATCTACTATCATAAAAGTATAGACTTTCCTACGAAGACTATGAACTGGCATAGGACCAAATAGATCCATATGCAAGAGGTACAAACACCTCACAGAGTCTTTGGTATCAAGACTATGAAAAGAGGATTTAGTCTGCTTGCCTTTTTGACAAGCTGAACATATACCTTCTTTTATGCACTTAAATTGAACACTATTCCTCACTAACTCAAAACTATAGAGCTGGCCTATAGTCTTATAGTTCAGATGAGCTAGCCTCTTGTGCCATTGGACACACTGAGATGCTTTCTCATCTGCAACTAAACATACAGGACAGTTCATGTTTTCATAATCAAAATCTAAACAATAAACATTCTCTTTTTATAACCAGATAAGATCACCTTCTGATCACTTGTCCTTTTGATCTGACACCCATCCTTAATAAATGAAGTGTCATACCCAAGATCACTCAGCTGACTTATGCTTATCAAGTTATGTTTCAAACCTTTTACATAAGCCACTTGAGTGATTGTTATAGAACTAGAAGAAATGTTTCCAAACCCTTTTATGACCCCTTTTTCTGATCCTCCAAAGATCACTTTGGGTCCATTCACTATGTGAGTATAGTCTTTAACATTCTTTTTGTTCCAGTCATGTGCCTGGAACATCCACTATCCAAGTACCATATAGGGGTATGGCAACTTGGACCCACCTGCAGCAAATAAAATTAATTTACCTTAAAACCCCAATTTTTATTGGGTTTTAGGTTCAGGTTAGATTGAAACTTGATATTCTTACCAGCAGCCTTCCTCACAGGTAAGCTGGCATTCTTCCTGACACTGGTGTTGTGCCAGCAATCCAGGCATAATGCCCTGTCTTACCACAACACCAACACTCATATCTATTATACCTCTTTTTCCATGGCAGTTTTAACAGCATTGCTGTCATGTTCTTAACAATGTTGGTACAGTGGTTCTGTCTGGTGGAGCTACTTGTCACAATCTGGCACCACCATGTATGATATCATGATCATATATATTAGTTGGCTGCCACACTTTTCTGAAGGAAATGAGGGGTTTGAAGGCTAGAGGCTGTACTGGGGCTTTGCCTTTTCTATGGAATGGCAGCCCTTGCATTTCCTTCAAAGCCCACATGTCTACCCTTTTTAGGTAAAGTCATCAATTAAAGGTAGTTTTAACAGCATTGCTGTAGCCACCAGATCTTTTCCTTCTGAAGTTTGTTCCAGACTTTGATTTAACTTGAATGTAATAGTACCCATGTAACAGTATGTTTTACAGTGTACTTCATTCTTTATTAATCTTTAGATCCAACATTTTTCGAATCTTTGCTTAAGAGCAGATTTCCTTGGCCTGCTTTGTGAATTCTGCTTTTCTTAAGCTGCAGCAAACACCATATTAATCAATAAGTTGGAACATCTCCTTCATTCAGATTCATCTACATCTCTTGATGCAGATCTGATTCTGAACCAGTATTCAGAACTCTATTGAAGAATGTTAACTAGGTCCAGGCTGATCCTAGCACTGATCTTCTTCTGTCAAGGATCAGCCCTTTACAACAATGTTCTCAATCATTAATATCCAACAATTAGAACTCAGCTCTTCTGCTTCCTCTTGGCTGCCAACAGTCATATGTATATGCTTCACTCAGCCTTAGAATCTGAAGGAATCTGAAGCTTTTTTGCTTCTTTGCAACAAAGGATTTCTCCTTCTTGCCCGGTTTTTAGTTTTCTTATCATTTGATTCTTTCCTTTTTCAGGACAAAGGCTACACATGTCCAGACCGTTGCAGCAATACAAACAATCTTAGTTGATAATTTACTAGGTTTGGGCTATACCCTGTCCTTTAGAGGATTTCTTTTTCTGATAGCTGGATTTTGGCTTGGATATCCAGCCTGTTTCTTCTTCAAAACCTTTGAAATTATTTTGAGAAAGCTGCTAAGTTTCATCAGAATTTGGACTACTGATGTGTGACTGTCAGAACTTTCTGAAACAACTTTTGGCAGCTTTCCTAGGAGGAGATGGAGACATCCTCCTATCCTTCTTATGGCTTCAGTTTTAAAGCCAGACTTATCTCTGTAATCAACTTTATTACTTTTCTCCTCCTCCTTTCTGACCATCGCTGCATTTCATATTTGCCAAATAATGTTGGAGGTGAAATTTCTGCTTCTGGCCACTTCCTAATGACACAAATCTTAGTGTCCCCAGTCCTTAGTTAATGATCACAGAAACTTATCATTTAACTCATATATGTTGAATACTCTTCCATATGACATCAGTTCATTAACTATTCTGAAGAACTTCTTATAAACATTCAGTTATGCTGTCTGTTTTAGATGTCTAAAACTTTCATACTCCTGATTCAGCATAGACTTTTTGTCTTCTCTCACATTTTCTGAACCCTCCATGTAGGCAATAAGGGTGTCTCATATTTCTTTGGAGGTCTTGCAGTGAATCAAATTTTGGAATGTTGAATCATCTATGGCACTGACTATTATATTCCGTTCTCTCTTATCCATAGTAGCCAAGATGATCTCATCCTTTGTCATTTCAGAATACTCCTTTGGTGTCCTAAGATTTGCATCAAGAACTGAGACTGTCATTGGGATGAATGGCCCTTCTTTGACTGTCATGTAGATTCTTGGATCTGAAGCTTCCATAAACAATCTAACTATTTCTTTCCATATGCCAAAAATCTCTTTCCTACATATAGGTAACTTCATAGAACCAAACTCCTTATGATTCTCAATGGAACCCATTTTGCCAAAGAGATTTCTGCCTTGGAGATCTACTCAGACTGTTAGGTCTATTCTTTGAGTAACCTTCCTCTAATACCACTTGAAAGAATTGGTTTCAAGATGTTCTAAACACCTAGAGGGGGGGGTGAATTCGGCCTAACGTCCTTCCTTATTCTCAGATCTGCAGATCTTATAGCTCAGAACCAAGACTGGTTCCTACAACTCAGAGTGAATCCACACTCCTACAACTCAAGCACAAGCCCTACCTCAGCGCTCTTCCACAGGCCTACAACTCGAGTGACACCCCACTCCTACAACTCAGGCAAAAGCCCTACCTCAGCCTCTTCACATGGAGGCCTACAACTCAGGGAACAGATTCCCCTACCTCAGGCACTCAGCAGCCTACTCTCAGCCTTTATAATTTAGGCTTACAACTCAGAGATGTAAATCTCCTACACTCAGATCTATTACAGATCTACAAGAATTATTGATGAAAAGTTGTTGATATCTTTAACCAGATGGAGAGGGAATTGGTTGAAGGCTTCTTGATCAAAAACTTCTTCTTCAGACTTGATCTGAATTCTTCAGGCAGATTGTTCAGAATATGCCTTCACTGGATAAGAACTTCTCTCCTTCTTATTTTTCTCTCTCTACAATCTGTTGACTGTTTCTTCTTTCTCTTCTTCTGGATTCTCAATCCTTCAGAAATTATGATTGATCAGCTATCTGTTATCTGTTGTATTCATCTCTGATTGATGAGAGAGCACATCTATATATAGGCATCATCCGGGGTAACCGGCTATTCCTGTTTCAAACAGTCTTTTGACATCTCTGACAGATATGACAGCAATGTCAATAATGACAGCTGTCAAGTCTCCAGTTGTATTACTTCTGCCTTCATTGGACTTTGACTCAGCAGTAGAGAATGTCGAGTGAATACTTCATATGTGTCGACACACATAGTCCATGTGTCGACACAAGTCTTGTTGTTGTCGACATAGCTTCACTTTTACTTCTCAACACAGCTTCTGTGGAATGTGTTGACACAAGTCCTGTGTGTCGACACAAACACTCCTTGTCTTGACAAAGTTGGTGTCGACAGAATTCTGCTGTGTGTCGACACAAGTTCTATGTGTCGACACAGTCGTTGTCGATAGAATTCTGGAATATGTCGACAGCTTCTTTGTGTGTCGACACAACTCCTGATAATGTCTACACAATCTGGCCCTTAGTGTCGACACAGTGTTGTCGACAAATTTTCTGTGTGTCGACACAGTTCGACCATTTTAGGGACGCATGGAGTCGCCACCACAGTTCGACCAATCACAGCCAGAGATTGAGACACCAGGATCTGAGGAGCCGGATCCGCTCACTACTACTACTACCTGACGTCAGGTTGATGATCATATGGTTTAGCTTCTGTGTTGTTTGTTGAGAGAGAGTGATATTTATGACATTCATGTACTGGGCATAAGCCATATTACTTATATTCTTTTATTTATGTCATGTAGACCTTTATTTGGGTATTTACATATCAATGATCTGAAGTGTGGACATGTTTACTTCTTCTTTCATTGGTTGTGTGAATGATCGTGTTTGTCGGCAGGATGGCTAACTTGTGGTGACAACTAACTCGTAGTTGGTGTCATTATAAGGTGACGGTCCTAGGCATAAAATCTCACCTCGGTCGTTCCCAATTCCCGGGAGGAGGGATTTTACACAAGAAGGGTAGATCACGTGGGAGAGTGGAGAGCTAGGCTGGGAGCATATATCGAGCAAGGGCTCTTTAACTTGTTAAAATACTTAAAAACTGTCATTGTTTTCATTAAAAGTTAAATGTAAATATTTGGAGGAAAAAAAATTTTTCCCTCCATAAATATTTTTATCTTAAATAGTTAATAGGAATATTTGAAAGAAAATATTATGTTTCTATTTAGAGATAAGTATTTTTCACCAAAATAATTCCTTGTTATTCTGCAACAAAAACTTTTGTTGATATTTTTGTAGCTAAAAATAAAATGCATATACATAGCTAAATTAGATGTTAATTAGCAACAAATTAGTTACTCTTTATAATTTTTTTTGGCTAAATGATGTTTTTTCTTGTTGTGAGCCCCCACTTTATATAAACGCCAATGGAGGTTGAGATTTTGTTTCCCTACCTCTTGCTCCCCTAAGCAACCAAAAACTGAGCCTTGGCGATCACCCAACGAGCCCCTTCCCTCAACTCTGGTGATCTCCATCACTAATGGCCAGTTCTTGATTCCCTCTCCTAAATGGCATGTATTCAAGTTCCTCTGACTCATCTCTGCCTTTAGATCTATTGTAACGCTCCCACTCGTCACATGGCATATAACGGTGGTTCCGGTCGGGGCCCCACGCCATATGTCACAGACAAGCGGCGGAATTACTTGTGGAAATCAAAATCTACTCGCATCCTAACTCAATCCATTCTAGCGCAGCATTTTACGTTAACATGAACTCAACTCAGAGAATGTCCACTACTATATAAACTTTACATTTATATATCCAAATTAGGAATGTATACAACTCACACACACTGGCCTTAAGGCCTTACAGATTTCTCTTTGCACAAATACATTTTCATACATCGGCACGCAGGCCGGCCACACATGAAATCCATCCACGTTTCTTCGCACGGCCTTCAAGGGCCTTTAGCAGCAAGCCTCCATTCCGCTCAAGCAAATCAATTCAAGCATCAACACCTGCAATTAGCCATCCAATCCATAGCGGAAAACAAAGTAACGGTGAGCATTAGCTGACCCATTATAACGACCCTACCCCTTACCCGGGGCAGTGGTTCCTTCCTGTCTGCATTGTCATATCATAATCTTTATCCATCTAATCTACCAATCACAATCATATCACAAACGCTGGTATCCACTAGACGCCTCATGCACTCAGGGCACCTTATTAGTGTACCGAATATACCAGTCATACACCACCGATCGAGGCTCTTCACATGTTGGTTGGGCGGTTCAAGCCTAGTCCACCAATCTCACTATTGGCAACATCCCGTCCATACCACTCAGAGGTACTACCTCGCAGCATACACAAACAACCAGAGCAGATCGACCAACATCATGTGATGTGGCAGCCAGGTCTATCGAGGCGTCTCTGACATTACCACCCATCAACCCATCACCTATTTCTAATCGACACACAACTGTGGTGCAACAAGTAGGGCCCTCCGCACATTCGCCCAAACATTGCCACCCATCGATCCTAATATAGACCAACCCACACCCCAGGGCTATCTTACACTTCCCAGGCGTGTGAACCATTGATCTCTCACCACAACCAGGAGCTTATGCACAGCCTCCATACATCCATATGCACATCATATATCATTCATTCATCCAATAAAGTAAAGTATATATCTCTTAGCATCAAATCCACAGAGTCTTCTCTGGTTTACCCATGATCATTACCAATCCAGACTACCCGTCCAGATGGGCTTCACACAGCATGTCTATACCGTACTCCCCTAAATCCCGATGGGCTTCCGGCTCTTGATGCAGACAAAACCGGAATCACTTCTGAGATCCCTCTTGGTGGAGGATTCCATGGACATGCATAAGCAAGGACTTCGATATCCAAGAAGGAGATCGTTACCCTTGAAGATCGCTTCGGCGCCATAAAGTAGCCGATGGAAGTCACCACCTCGGCTTTGCCTTCACGAACCCGTTCTCGGATCTTCAATCCGCACCCCGAAGCTCCTCCAG